>VKOC01000010.1:9763433-9814754 GCA_009364415.1 Spea multiplicata
GTCTTATAATCGAGCAAATACGGTAATTTTGGGAGTTTGCTACAAACCTCCAAACAGCGGCCAGGATATGGAAGATCAGCTTTTTCTACAAATTGAAAAAGCTGCACAACAGGGTAATGTTCTGGTCAGAGCCGGCCTTAGGTGTTCTGGCGCCCTGTGCGGATTACTCCTCTGGCGCCCCCCATCCCAAAAAAGAAAGGAAAAAAATCCTGTAACAAAAAACTCTCACTATCTACCACCTCTGCCCCTTCCCACTGCTTCCCCCCTCTGTCCCTTCTCACTGCCTCCCCCCTTCTCACTGCCTTCCCCTCCCCCTCTGGCCCTTCTCACTATCTACCTCCCCCTCTACTAGATAGTAAGAAGGGGGAGAGGGGGAGGAGATTGTGAGACAGGGAGGTTGTAAGAATCTTGAAAGAAAGAGTGAGAATGAGTAAGAGAATTGATGAATTAATGTGTGAATGAATTTTGTGAAAGCGTGAGATATTGAATTAATGTTTGTATGAATAGTGTGAATGAGGAAGATAATGAATGAATTAATGTGTGGATGATTTGCGTGAATGGGTGAGAGTATAATTTAATGTGTGGATAAATTGTGTGAATGAGAGAAAATTAATAAATTAATGTGTGGATGAATTGTGTGAATGAATTAGAGAATTAATGAATTAATTTGTGGATGAATGGTGAGAATGCATTAATGAATATGTGTAAATGAGAGAATGAATAATTGTGTGAAGGAATTGTGTAAATGACAGATTGAATGAGTAACTGTATAAGTGTTTTGTATGTATGATAGATGTATAAGTGATTTGGGGAAAGGCAAATATGGGACAAGCAGGGTGTTTGTGCTTTGGGGACCACAATGGCACAGGCAGGGTGTTTATGGGACAAAGATGGCAAAAACAGGCTGTTTATGGGACAAAGATGGCACAAGCAGGGTGTTTGAGCTTTGGGACCAGATGGCACGCGCAGCGGTGTTTTATGGACAAAGACTGGCACGCAGTGTTTATGGGACAAAGATTGTAGAGGGGGGCTGCAGAGAAGTAGTCCGCACAGGGCGCCTGAACACCTAAGGTCGTCCCTGGGTATCACTGTACTCAGGAGATGTTGCTGAACACATATTGGGGTGTTGTTTGACAGTGACATATACCAGGACCTGTATATTTAACTAAGATACAATTTGTGGGGGGGGGATTACTTATTTACAGTTGACAAGTGTGGTTGTATATATATGCATGGAAAGGGTTAAAATACCAGCATTTGAAATACCTTGGAGTGTCGAGTTTTCAAAAATATATAGTTTCATGGGGATAAATTGAGTTAACCGGCTTCAAAGATGTTGTAAAGAGGAGATAGAGGCAGAATGACCAGATTTGGAAAAAAAGGTTTGGAAATCATAAAACACTACTTGTACTTATTGCCCTATAGCTTACAACAGCAAAAAAAAAACCATACAAACATTGGGTATTTCTAAACTCAGGACAAATACTAGAATCTATTTAGCTGTTTTTTTTTACTTGCTTTTGTAGATGAGTAAAATATTTTTCAAATATAAGTCCTAAAAGGTGGGGGGGGGTTTCAAAATTTCACCATGTTTTATTTATTATTTTTTTATAGTAAATTGATATGATGAAAATAATGGTATTTGAAGAAAGCCCATCGTGTCCTGAAAAAAACAACATATAACTTGTGTAGGTACACTACATGGGTGAGGAGAAAATTATATTTAAACACAAGCACTGCAAAAGTGTTAAAACAGCCTCGTTCCCAAATTGTACAAAAAGCAAAATAAGCCCGGTCCTTAAGGGGTTAAAGGAAAAAAATGCTCAAGGCAATCCACGATTCCTGAATCATTTTAAGCTGTTTGTAATTTGGGAGGAGAAATATAACATTTCTGACACACCTGTTTATTACATGTTTACTTTGTAGCTTACACCTGGCGGTAAATGTATTAATTATTGTTCTTGTTGTTGTTGCAGGTAAAACGTTACCTCCTGGGAAGGGGTGACAGCCTTTCTCAGACATTGTTAGAACCTCTTAACAAGACTCCTGAGACAGATGACCCAGAGCCTTCGGAAGAAGGGGATGCGAACAGAGGTCATACACTCCCAAATTCAGCTGTCAGGAAAAGCTGCAGTGACACAGCCCTTAGTGCTATTGTAGGGAGGGATGCTGCAAGCCGACATGAAGGCAATTATACTCTCCACGCTAACAGCACTAGAAGACGTGGCATGTCTATACTGCGGGAAGTGGATGAGCAATATCATGCTCTGTTGGAGCGTTATGAGGAGCTTCTGACCAAGTGCAGGCGGCATGAGGACAATTTGTGCCACGCTGGAGTGCAGACTTCCCGTCCAGTATCACGAGACAGTTCTAGCCGAGATCTCCCTGCTGAGGAGGGAGAGCCTGAGCGAGCACTGACCATGCAGTTGGAGGCTGCAGACCGTAGGCTTGAGCAGAGTCAGCCAGAATACAAGGCACTATTCAAAGAAATATTTAACCGCATCCAGAGAACCAAGCAAGATGTTAGTGCTGGCAAGGGGCCAGGGGGGAAATAATTGGCCAACAACTTGACCGTCCTTCCCAATCGGTTCAGCAGCTCTACTGCACACTGACCCATTCCTACTAACCAATACTCTATTTATGCTTATGTACTAACCAATTTAATCCAATGTACATCACAAATACATATTTATCAAACACTAATAGCAACATTAATTTGCAAAGATTGATATACACTATTAGTGCTGTAGGTATAGATCCCCAGATGCCATTTCAGGGCCAATATCCAAGTTTAGTAAATCTTAAATATTTAAAGGGCACTGTCCTGAAAGATAATTGCAAGCATGATAATATATCTCACTTAAGTGACCCCAGATATGGACTTTGACATAACAAAATTAAGGAAAGAAGCATGTACTAGATATATATATATATATATATATATATAATTATATATATATATATATATAAACATGAGAGCCTTGAATACCACATTGGGGATAATTATACATATGGAAAGCTGCTGAAAAGAAGAGCTAGATGCAAAAACTGGAAACTCATGCTTGGTGGGACACAGTATTTGAAATAAAAGATAAATAAGCCAGAGGTAAGCAAATCTAGTGAGAGAACAATTTTACATTGAGGACCTGCCACTGTGACTGACTATTTCTATCCATTTCTGGCTAGACTAATCAGAGCATTCCTATATGTAGACATCTATCTTTTCTGCTGAATGACCAGTATGTAGTAGACTTGTGCATTTGGATTTGTACGAATTGCAAATTTACACTGTTTTGATAAAGACGGCGATTCGTATGAAGTCACGAAAACAATGCCAAACCCCCCCACAAATCGGACAAAAACAAAGCAAAAAGCTACGAAATTCATTGCTCCACATTCACCCTACACATTATCTACAGATGTTTGCATATACACTACTGTTCAAAAGTTTTGGGTTACTATATTTGTTTTTGAAAGAAACCAAATTTTGTCCATTACAATAACATGAAATGGATCAGAAATACACTGTAGACATTAAATGATGTTAAATGACTACTCCCTTTATCAGCAACCATCACTCGTGTTCTGATGGCACGTTTAAAAAGCGAATTGATCGCTAAAAAACTTTTGTCCTTGTTTTCTAAGAAAACAGCTAAGTGACCCTAAACTTTTGAATGGTAGTGTAGATGTGGATGATAGTATGTTCCATGAGAGTCATTCAATGTATATTTTCATTATATTTGTTATGTTAACACCAGCACCAGATAAATGCACACATATTTTGCCTTTAACACTTACAGTATTATCCTTATATACACAGCATTGCAACTTTGCAAAATCATCTAGTTATGTTTTCATATACATACAACATGTAAAAGCCCAGATTGGTTTGTTTTTAATCTCTTTCTTGGATATAATGTAAAATATAATGGTTTAATCTAAACTTTATTTTATGTTCTGCCAACTCTATAACTTTTACAACTAAATATAGCATAGGAGACTCTACCCACATTTAATTATGATGTCATGATTTATTCAACCTGTAATCCTATAATACAATTGGTATGGGCAGGGTGAGGTTTGTTGCTACAGCAGCAGAAACAAAAATTGTACCCTTATGCATTTAAAACTATTACGAAAATGAAATAATATCATGTTTGTTAGGTGCATTTGTTTAAATTGTTTTGTCTAGATGGAACCATATCCTAGAAGTGGCATTAAACTTTTTTTACTGTTAAGAAAATAATTATCTACCGGTATATAAAAGGAAGTATTTTCAGAATAGTTTCCTTGAAGTATCATTCAATGTTTTTAGTGGTAAAAGGGTCAGAAACGGCCAGATCACCAATCCATTAGCTCCCTCCTAATCCCCTACTAAAAACAATTACATTACTACAACCTAATTATACATCCCTTGAACATTGGAGAGATAAAAGCCATATATTATCACCCTTCAAGTTTAACTTTTTAACTGCTCAATGCAGGAGCCAAGTGCATGTGCTCCCCTACAAGCTGCAAGTAATATAATTGCTCTCAGGTATCAAGCATTAGTTTTATACCTGAAGACAATGTGCTGTATGTAATGTGTGTAGATGACTGTGCAGAAAAATCTAAACGTGCAGCATTCTCAGGTCAGGGTGACCAGACCACCCAATTAAACTGGTCACAATGGGCATCAGTATTTGTGTTGGTGTAACTTATTTTCTTTTCAGACTGGTTTGACAGTTACTATCAGTATTAGCTTCAAAGTAACAATTCTGTCATGCCAGTCAATTCATAATATTAACTTACTTTTGCTGTATTCTCTTCCTAATAAAAGAAATGGTATTTTAAAATGAGTATTATTTCCTTGTGTCTTAAATTTGTTGCATGGGGCATTTACAGCTATACCAGAAGAATACACAGCACAGGTGTAGTAAAATCACTACTTCTAAAAAGCAGGTAATATAATATCAGCTGTAGTAATGCAGTAAAGCCCTTTAGGACGTACAGGTACGTTCCGACATTTCTTGCAGGACAGCCTGGACTGCCCCCCTGTCAGCAAAAGCCAGCTTTGCTAACTTTCTGCTGCCCGATCTTTTGTAATGGCTACCAACGCGAGTGTCGGAAAGCCATTACCCGTTACATTTAAAATGCCTTATTGCGGCATCGGGCATTCCCTTCTGGGTCGCGCTGACGTCACCCAGAAGGTCATCGGAGGACAGGATATCCCCTGAGGGGTCTGTCTAGACCCTGCTGGGATATCCGATTGCTCCTCCTACGCACCAATGACGGACAATGTAATCCCCAATGCAAGTCTGTGTAGACGGGTATCCGTTAAAGCAGGGTAGGCTAGACCTCAGTCGACAATATAATGTACATTGAAGGCAGGAGAGTGCAGGAGGCATAGTCAAACAAGTTGGGTCAGAACCAGAGGACCAAATCAGAATCCACATGCCAAGTGAAACATGCCGGGTCAATATGAACAGGAACGGAGCCAAATCAGGAACCAAATCAGCAAAGTCAAGGGCAAGCGGAGTTACAACGGGTTAAACAAATCAAACTCAAGCAGGAGCAAAGGTATGCACTTACACCAACCAAGAGTAGTAAGAAAATGAAGGTGCAGCATTTAAATAGGCAGGCAGAGTGGTGACATAACAGGCTTTGTTGTCAATGTTTTTACCAGTTGAACTCTTCCTGTATCACATATGCCTTTTGATATGTTAACGAGGGCACACCTCCAGTGATCTCACAAGCAATTTAATATGCTTGTTAAATGCAAAATCTTAGTTCAGTCTCTCTCTGCCCACCATCCTACATGGATGGGGCAATCTGTGGTGTACTAGGTTATGTTGGGCCTTTTGGTTGCATGTTAGTCTTGGAAAGTGCTGCATTGTTTGTTGAGCTGTCACTCTGTTGTAAGTTACTGGGTTTTTGTCTCCTATTAAATATCGGTTAAAATAGACAAACCTTTGTGATATATTTTTATATTTGGCACCACAAATATCAGACTTGAGGCCATTTTTGAGGCCAGTGACTAAATTGCATTTTTAGTGCACAGCACAACTGCAGTGCGATTCACTTTCTGCACCCAAACGGTGTTGTTGTAATGTCTTGATGTCGAGGCACTCAGCAACACTGAGATCGGCATCATGAGCCATGTCTGGCCCCTCCCCTGGGTGTCAACATTCGGCATACACTGTATGGCGGTGACCACCCATTTAAAAAGAGTTTAGGAGGCGATCAATGATCATAACCACCACTGCAAGATTGTGCCACTCGCAAGATGGCGGCGCATCCTTTAAAAAAATTAAGAAGTTGCCAAAGTTTCCAAAAGGGTCAACCCTGCAGGTTGAATATAGGTACTGCATTCAATCATACAAGCCAATGGCGTCCAGCTTTCTAATCACTATGTGATTAGTAAAATAAATTTAAAAAAATAGTAATAATTTTAAAAAAGTTTTTAAAAAAATCCTAAAATTAGCGCTATATCTTCACGAAATTCTTGCATGGAAAGAGTTAAAATACTTGCATGTTAAATGCCCATGGGGTTTCTACAAAATGTATGACTTGATGGGGTAAATTGAATTGGCCGGGTTCAACAATGTCCCAATTAACACAGGGGGAAAGATGGCCACATGTCAAATTTACAATTTGAAAAATGTACACGTCCCATGTGGACTTTTAGCCCCTAAACAACCCGGTGAACCCATGCATGTGGGGTATCACTGTACTCAGGAGATGTTGCTGACCACATATTGTGGGTGTTGTGTGACAGTGACATATACCAGCAGCTGTAAATTTATACCTAAAGTATGTGTGGGAAAAATACCAAAAAATTCTACTACAAACTTTGACAAAGACTGGTAGTAAAATGTGTGCATGGAAAGAGTTAAAAAACCCGGGAGTGTATAGTTTTCAAAAATATATTATTTTATTGGACGCATTGGTGGACACAGGATCACCAAATGTCAAAGTTCAACATTGAAAAATGTGCATGCCCCAAATATGGCCCTTTTGCCCACAAACAGCCAGGCATGGGTGGTACCACTGTACTCAGTTAGTAAAATGTGTGTGGGGAAAAACACCCACAATAAATGACTACCACAAAGTTTGACAAAGACTGATGGTAGAATTAGTGTATGGAAAGAATTAAAATACTACCATTTGAAATATCCTGGGGTGTCTAGTCTTCAAAAATATATGGTTTGATGGGGTAAATTGCATTGGGGCAAAATCGCACATGTAGGCAGAATTACCAGATTCGGGAACAAATTGAAATAGCAAAATGCTACTTGCACTTATTGCCCCATAATGTGCAGAAAAAAAGCAAAAAAAAACATTAAAACATTGCGTATTTATACCAGAAGGTCTGGTCTGGTGTTGTTAGATTTTGTTTATTGGTTTTCTTATTATTTCCACTTTATACTACATGCACTTATAATGCCTATACAAATGCACATCTTCGTTTCCTGTTGCCTTATCACACATATAGGCGTTCTGTTATACTAGACATTTTGCATTCACACAACTAAAATTTAAAAGATCGGATCCTATTTTTCTGATTCTTTGGAATACAGTTACTTGTAGTTAGCTCTGCTTTTTTAACCATCTCAATACTGTGCTGTTATGGTTTTGTTGATGATCTTGATTTTTTTATCACCTATTCTTGTATTACTAAGAAGCATAATGGTAAATGTTTTGTACCAGAGAACCTCCAAATTACTGCAAACTTATCACGAGACAAAAACCGCTGGTCACCCCGGGAAAAATCAGATGCTATGGTCCATCTAGTCTCTTCTGGTAGCCCAGTCTCAGAAAGGATGTTACTGCTTTTGTTGCTGCATGTCATATATATAGAGGTAAGTGTGACGGAAAGCTACTGATGTCTTTTACAAATGAAAGGCTTCCATCGCATCTACTCCAGTACTACTCCAGTACTACTCCAATACCTCCCGATACTAGTCAACCATTTGTCATGGAAAAACATGCCTCAGAGATCGGAGCAAGGGCACTCCTATCGCAGCATAAGACTTATGATGGACCTCTCCATGCCTGTGGGTTCTTTTTCTAAGAAATTCTTCCCAACGGAGTGAAACTATGATGTGGGCAATCAGATGCTATTTGCTGTCATCTTAGCCCTGGCTGGAATTTATTAGAAGGATCCCGGGTGCCCATTATGATACTCACTGATCATAAAAACGTGGAATATATCAGTGACGCCAAATGCCTTAATCCTCGTCAAGCACTGTTAGCCCTCTTCTTATATAATGGCTACCAATGCATCCTGAGGAAGTCTTATTAGATGAAACGTGTTGATAGCCGGCGATCTGCAGTTACCCCTTTAAGACACCATAGCTGATACTGCTTTCATCATTGGCGGTGGAATTTTGAAGTCGAAGTGCACCGAGGCAACCGATTGAAACATCACAATCTAGTATTGCCAAGTCACAAACATTTCTCTTTTGTACCCCTGGCGTCTTTATCAGCTTTGGTGGACTGTATCCATTAAAAGTGTCCTTTTGTTGCACTTACCATATCAAGTCTTCTTTTCACTCCATAATCATAGTTGAGTGTCCTTTTGAAGCTCTTATATATAGCTCTATGTTATCATTTGGCACCAATCTTGTGAGTGGAACCATCACCGTTTATTTCAACAGTTTATCAAACTGTTTTGCACTATATGTGTTTTCTTATATCGTAGCATCTTCATATGCATTTTGGAGGACGGTATTTCCTATTTATTATTCTTCTGTAAGTGCAATTTTTTTTGTGCACATTTAGGTATTTGAATGTATTTTGAGTGTAACTTTGCGCATTGTTACTCTTTTAACTATGTTATTTCATACCGTCCGAGGTCCAAAAATATTAAAGCCAACGCACTGTCCTACATGGTTTACTCCTCTGAACAGGATAGCCAGAGTGACAAATCCATTGTCCCTCATAATCGTATGAACTCTGTGGTTAAAGTTATCTTCTCCCCTACTCATAAGCGTCCGCTCCTGCAACTTTGCTGGAAGACTGTTTGTACATAGCAATCTAAAAGAAGAGATCATATTCTTGTACCATTCTTCTAAAACTGCTGGTCATCTGGGAATGACTGTCTCCTCTTTTTGTCATCACTTCTGGTGGCCTACTTGGAGAAAAGACTTTGTAACTCCCTGCAAAGCGTGTGCCTTGTGCCAAATCACTTCCCTACTGTCTGTAGCAACCTCCCCCTATCACTGGCACACATTACCATGGACTTTATTGTTTTCCTTCACCTTCTCAACAGTATACTATTATACTGGCCGTTATTGATCCTTTTTCCACGGTGTTCTTCTTTACCGTTTCCTAAACTACCATCTGCTAAGGAGTTAGCCACTCTCTTCACGAAGAAGATTATGTCCGACTGAGCAACCCAATTTTTGCTTGCTTCTGGAAAGCATTCTATAACAAACTGAGAATTACCTTGCCCTACTCCACTACCTACCATCCTCAATGGTAATGGGTCTACTAAACGGGCCAATGGAAACCTGGAACAACACTGAGAGTTTTTCATTAATGACAACCAAGATAATTGGTCCAAGCTTTTTTCACTTGCCGAGTTCACCCGGAATAATGCTCAACAGGGAGCTACCATCCATTTCATTGTGTACATGATTTTCATCCAATTCTCTTCCAGTGGAAATTTCAGAATCTGGATTTCCTGCTTTAGATGACCACATTCTACATCTACAAACAGCTTGGTAATCATTGCACTCTGCATTACAAAAATCCATGATCATCCACAAGAACCATGCAGACTTCAGACGTCATCCCAGTCCATCTTTTGCAACAGGAGACAGGAGTATGACATCTGTCTGCCATATTCCATTATGGGCACCTTACCCATGAAGATGTCATGGTGACATCATTGGAACATTATTTTTATTGTAAGCCATTTTATTTTTATGCGTTTTTTACATTTTAGGGAGAGGCTTTCATTAAAACCCCTTTGACATACATCACTAAATACATTCTTTACTCATTCCCAGGGATATGAGTAAATAAACTTTTAGTGAACATATATTTGCCTCAACAAAACCTTTTTCGTATTTAAAGTACAGGTTATGCGACTCCCGGAACTTTTAACCGCTGTCTTTTGTTTATAGCCGGAGTGTCCCCACTCCCTTCTTTATGAGAGGAAATGTGCTACCGGAAGGGCATATAGGAAAACATGGCGCTCTCGTGTCCTTTGCTTGTATCTGGTTTGATTCGAGATTTTCGTTATTGCACCTTCCGTTATTCTTCCAGTTTCAGGAGTGTGTATAGTCTACATAACCTTTATCCGGACAGTGAAAGACGGTTACGGACGGTGAGCACAAATATGGGAAATTGGGTATTAGTCTGGGGGTTAAAGAAGTGCCGGTCTATGCAAAAAAAATACATGCACTTTATTATAATCAGATTCTGCATACATGTAAAGCGTCAAGTCATAGGTTAGTCCCTTAATATCATGATAAAACAAATCCACTTTTCTAAGCATGACATAGACATATATGTACGGAGGAGCTGAGGGAAGATGCATAGTGTTAAACAAAGCGAACTAATTAAAGAAAGTTTAATAATCAAATTTTTTTTTTTACCTCTGACTACTCAATTTGCATTATAATGCAGTCTTCTCAGTCACCTCCTGCCAGGCCGAGTGTTTCTTTGAGAAATGCTCTGTGCGTTTAATTAAGAGGAATCAAGCAGGTGGGATTGAGATCAATTCAGTACAGTGCCCAGCTGTTTATAGATTATTCATTAACCCCTTCTTTACTTAACACATTTTGTACTATTTTCCTATGACACTCTCCCCGAAATAGTTCACTTCATCAAAATACCGCAAAATATGTTGTAATTTTCTTTATTTTGAAAATTCCCAACACCTGTGGGTTTTTTGTTGTTTGTTTTTTTTTGGGGGGGGGTTTAATAGGTTTTGCCACAAAATAGAATATTCCTGTTCCCTTTTCAAACATTTGTTTTGTGAGGCCTATGTCTCATTTGGGACCGTTTAACAGCCCATCAGCTCAAAATACTCCCACAAAAGTAATAAATTTTTGGAGAGAAGACAGCCTGGGTTAAGAGCATTGGGACAACCAACTGGTCACCAATCCCTGGCAAATGCAACTGCATTAAAAAATACCACCAAAATCTGCAACTCTAGATTATGGAAATACCCCGCATTCGTAGGTAATTGTATATGTTATGAAATCTACAGGGCACGCTACGTGACTTGTTGATTTCACTCTGCAACAGCACCCAGAACAGCATAGGTACACTGACAATAAAGGGTTAAATGACTTAATAAACTAGAAACAGTTCTAAATTAAAAGATACATTTTCACAAGTCGGCCAGCCTTTTGCGTTTCTTGGGCTGCTGCTTTTGTGGCAGAGAGTGATGGGAATTGTAATCCAGCCTATTTCTTAAAGTGTAGGGTATTTTTTCTTTATTTTTGATTACTTATTTGCAGGTGGGGGTTGGTGGCAGGTGTGGCATAATGTCCAGTGACACAATCCAGTATGTCGGCTGGCAGATCTAACTATAAACCAGCTGGCAACCTGTCTCACATGATCACATCATAATGCAAGACCTCCTGTGTAGGAAGTAGGGTCAGCCATGTTTTCCAGGACACACAGCCTCGATAAAGTGCTGCCCTGCAGTATAGGGGATGTATGACTGACTAATTGGTTCCCTTTCATGAGTCTATACATGCCACATACTACAGGGCAGGAAACGAGGTTCAACTTCACCAGTTTGAGATAAACAAAGTTATATCAGGATGTACATGTTAAGAAAAGTTCCCATATGTGATCACTTTCCTAGGAGAAATCCAATGTTACAGGCAGACTCTAGCACTTTAATCCATATGATAGCTGAATTGCCCCTTTAAATTTTTGTTCAGCTGGCACATGCATGCATGCCTTAAGGACAAGCGTTATTACAAAACACACAATGTATTCCTTATAAAGACTGAGCTTTTTATTACAGGACACGGACCAAGAGCTTCCAGATATCCCTGTAGGTTAGTATTCTATGAAATTGTTATACATGCCTTAAAATCAGGTGCGGTTACAATCCATTTTAGTGGTTAACATCATTATGTTTTATCATACAAGATTTTCATGTTTTATTTTCCAGACCGCCTAAGCATCTCATACAGCAAAAGCAGTGGCCCTGGGGGGCAGAATGTTAACAAAGGTACAGTGCAACACAGCATAATTTTCATATATGTCATGGCATGACAGGACAGCTAAACTTAGATTGTCTTGATTTATTGATATGTATGTGTATATAGACAAACATTGCCAGAATTGGTCTAGCTTAAGATGCCACTTTTGCCACACGATAGTTACTGAAATGTCTAAATGTACACAGGTCATCATAAGGGATATTGTGAAGTCGAAGCATCTAGAAATAAAATCTTTGCTGTAAAGCTGTAGACCACACGTGCCCACTGAGTGGGGCTGCCGAGTACTGAAGTGCTTATCACGTGTTCTTTGTAGCATCATTTCCTACAGGGTTCCAAACTGCCCTGGAAGCAACAGTAGCACAAGCACTGTGTGTAGGGAACTGAGAGCTTCATCAAATAAACTTCCATTACCAAACCGCTATCCACAATGGAAAATGTCAGCTGGAGTGGTGTAGATTAGGGTCCATAAAGACATGTGGAAGAACATGACTGGCCTGCACAGAGCCCTGATCTTAACCTCACTGAACACCTATAATAATTTGGAACTCAGATTGCAGCCATGCTTTCTTGTCCAACATCAGGGCCTGACCTTGCAAATGTTCTTTTGGCTGAATGGGCACAAATTCCCACAAACATACTCTAAAATATTGTGGAAAGCCTTCCTAAAGGGGAGGAGGGGCAACTCCATATTAATGCCTATGGTTTTGGAATGGGATGTTTAACAAGCTCATATATAGGTGTGATGGTCCAAAATGTGCATACTTTTTGTCATATACTTTTTTTATATATACCGTATTTGCTCTATTATAAGACCTCAACTAGGTATGACTATGAGAACAAGATCCAGATCCCCCGCAGCAATGCAGGGCACCTGGATCCTCCTGTCTCTCCCCCCCTTCTTCTGAGTCCTCGGCACTTAGTCCGGGCAGTGTGTAGAGCTCTATGCGATCCACGCTGCCCGGTGCTTAGCACATAAACATTTTATATTCTCCTAGGTTTTCATATAGCAGTATTCTACTTGACGATGTTGAAATATGAAAATATGAGTGTCTATTACATACATTACTTGTTATAAACTTGACCTTCCTTGTTGTTGTATTCTATTGTCTATAAAGCCTGTTTTTTTTTTTTTCTTTCTACATTTCAAATATTTTATTTGTTTTCCTGTTTTTTGCGCAGTTAACACGAAGGCTGAAGTGCGGTTTCATTTGCCATCAGCTGAGTGGATTTCTGAAGATGTAAGGCAGAAGATCTCTGTACAGGTGATGAAATCTGCCTTGTTATACCGAATATTGGTATCAATATGCTCTAATGGCGATGATGGGATTTCACTTTCGCATGTCTTTAGCTGTTTCCTGTTCTAGCACCATCAATTGCATTTGTTTCCATGTTTATTTTCTACTTTTCTGCTAAATTCTTGTTCATCTGTAATTTCCCCTCTTTCATTTAGTGTACCCAACCAAAAGATATATATATATATATATATATATATATATATATATTTATTTTTTTTTTATTATTTTTTTTTATTTTCAGGACAAGAGATGTTTTCTTTTGTATCTGTATAATCTTTTAGTTTTGCCTCTTATAAATTGTACACAGTGCAATTGAATAATAAAATCCAGAAATATATTCTAATACCTGTCCTTATATTGCATCCACTTCATAGGCCTCAGGTTTCCATTTATTTTGGCAGTTATAGTTGAAATTTTATAAGCTGTGCGCTATTTTTTTTTTTTTTTTTTTTATCAATCATATTTTCTTCAATAGCGCACACAGATGTCAAAACTGCCCAGGGTATGTCCACCTGCAGAAACAAATATTAATTTAAGTACAGTGATTAGGCATATTTTGGGCAAGATACAGGCCAATTTTATGTGCAGTATATACACCGTATTTGCTCGATTATAAGACGACCCCCCAAAATCAAAAACAAAGCCTGAATATAAGACGACCCTATTGGGAAAATGTTTTACTGGTAAATATTAATTCATGTAAACTATTTTTTCATATTTAATAAAAGCTATGATTGAGAAAAATATATTTTTAATTTCCTATATATAATATATTTTTATTTGCCAACCTGCCCCCCCCAGTTATGCACATCTGCCCCAGGCTTGCCATTCTGCCCCATGATGTGCCTTTTAAGCCCCTATATGCCACTCTGGCATATAGGGAGTTAAAAGGCATATCATGAGGCTGAGTGGCATGTAGGGGGTTAAAATGCATTTCTGGAGGTATATATATATCTCCAGAAATGCATTTTAAACCCCCTATATGCCACTCAGCCCCAATTATATGCCTTTTAACCCAGCATGTACTTGCCGCCTTGGCTTGATAGGAGTGTGATTGCTGTTAGCAATATATATAAAACTGCTAACAGCAATCACACTCCTATCAAGCCAAGGCAGCCAGTACATGCTGGAACCTGGGGATGATGGGAGTGTGAGTACAGCCTCCCTATGTCATGCTACCACCCCCACCCCCCCTTACACATCCATGCTATCATACACACACACTCATTCACAAACATTTAAATACTCATTCATTCCATTAATCACACACACTTGCTCAAAAACCCTCCCCCACCCCCTTACCTGAACTGCAGATCTCTCACTCGAAGACTTCTGCAGGGGCCCGGCTGTGCGAGCAACTTCTCTGGCCCCGCCCCCAGAGGAGGGAGGGGGGAGGCAGAATTACAGCTTCCTGTTCTCCTGCTTCTAGCAGAAGAGACGCTGCTCGCGACCAAAGTACCGGTAAGCAGCCTGGCCCAGCAGACATTTTTGAGGTCTGATTAGAAGACGACCTCGCATTTGCTCTGAAAAAAACCTTGTCTTATAATCGAGCAAATACGGTATTTTTTTGTACCTTTTATGCTGATCATAGTCATGAGTGTAATCAGAAATAGGCCTGTAGACCTGAATAGCGTCTCTGTGAGAGTATTGGAAATTGGAAGTTAAAGTTTGGAATTAAAATCCCCATAATGTGAAAGTGCTCATTTTGAGTGCTCTCATCTCAGATTGCTAAACTTGAGGCCATACATTCTGGCCCTAGCTAGGAGGGGAGGAATGGCTATGAATAGAAAGCCTGATCATCTGTGCCCTGCTGATGCTAAAGCAACAAGATGTAATGGTATGTCCTCTGGTGCCAACTGCTGGAATTCTGTGGCATACTATTACATCTATTACCAACCTTTGCTTTTCTATACACCAACCATATTACTTGCACTCACTAAGTTTATTTTCCCTAGTTGTAATTTATATTATTATGGTCCAACTTAAGTGAGATTCCGATCTTTTTATCTCCTATGAGACACTTCATAAAGACCACAGCTCCACAAAAGATGGATGAAGGCAAATGCCTCCATTAAACATCCACAAGCGTGTTTCCAGCATGGGTGGGAAAAGCCATTTCCAGGAGAGATCTGCAGAGCTGACAGGAGGCTTTCTATTCATACCCTTGACAAGTTTGGATGTCCTATTCAACATAAATAGACCTTAGCTTACTACATCCCATTGGCTCCAAAATCATAGATGTTTTCTTATTGTGGAGTGCCTGTCCTACCTTCCTGAGGGAGACCAGAAATATAACCCATGCTTTTCCATTCCCCTGTCAACTTAACTGTTTGTTTGAATTGTTGGTGTTTCACCTCTTTTGCAGCATAAAAATCGCATAAATAGGAAAGGGGAACTCATCATAGTCTCTGAAGTGAGCCGTTATCAGATGCGTAACCTGGCAGACTGCCTCCAAAAAATCCGTAGCATCATCTCAGAGGCCAGCCAGAAGCCAAAAGTCAACACCAAGGAGAATGCAGAGCTTCACCGTATGAGGTACAGCTACAGTGAGTGAATAGGCAATGCCCCATTAGATCTGAAAGCTATTTATGGCTAAGGAGATATGGCCATAAAGGATTGGCAAATGCATATGTGTTCAGTTATTCCAGGGATGTCTTATCCATTACTTTAGTGACCTTATTCTCATCAGCAATTTTAGGATTTCTATAGTGGCAAATATATTGGTGCACACAGCTTGGTGGTGATCTAAGTATTATCATTTAGCCAGGGAGCTTGGCAATGTCTGCAAGCATTGTTGGTGCTTGGTTGCCTGTGTGAATCATTCAATTTATGAGTTACGTGTTGACAAACCTTTTTTATTTATTTACATTTGCAGTTTATGAATTCAAGTCTAAAAAAAATTAACTGTTTTCTGTTGTGTGCCCTTTTTATTTACAGAGTGGAAATAATGAACAGAGAGCGCCTGCAACAGAAAAAGATTAATTCCTCTATAAAACAGAGTCGGAAAGTGGATCTGGACTAATGTAGCTTCATGTACATGGTGCTTGGGTTATCATCCACTGCAGGCATACACCGGTGGGCAATAGTTTTCCCCCCAAAGAACTATGTCCAGGTCTGCCCAGCGCTGCACAATTATTTTACAGGCCGTCTTGGACTGGAAATACTTTAGAGGATACAAATAAACTGTACTGTGTTCACATGATCAAACAGTTTGATATATACAACTGTCATTTTGTTAAATATGTCTATGGTTACAGCTAACATCAGTTAGTGTACAGTTCTATAAATACTTTATGAATAACAAACTGAAGTTCAAATCCCTTGCTTTGTGTATCCTCCTTTGCCATGTAGTGAATTCCATATATACTGCATATAAGTTCACCTTAAAATATATTTTCACTTGAGTGATTAGATACTAAGCTAACAAAACAAATAGTTCACATATTTATTATGTTAAGTAGGATAAAAAATACATTCTAGTTTATAGTCTAACTACAAATAATGTCAAGGGATAGTGTGATTAAAATAGTAACAAAGTGCAAAAAAGTGTGTTTAAGCAAAATAAAAAAAATCATTTTTGTGTAAGATGTGGAGACGTTTTAGTGCTGCAGAAAAACACCACACATAGTGTATATAATTAACGGTTGAAAAAATGGACTAATACCCCCTAGGTGTTGTGCACATACAAGTGATAATGGAGTATATAA
The DNA here is from genome assembly GCA_009364415.1 of Spea multiplicata. Taxonomy (NCBI): domain Eukaryota; kingdom Metazoa; phylum Chordata; class Amphibia; order Anura; family Pelobatidae; genus Spea; species Spea multiplicata. The sequence goes on from VKOC01000010.1 coordinate 9,780,612, forward strand.
TGGAATGAATATTTCCCTTGTAATGGTAAATGTGAATCTTCAATTTCTTTACAATTGCAAAAAAAACAAAAGAAATTGTGTCATAAGAAAAAATACCTATAAATAAATATCAAATGGAGGTATGTGTGTGTATATATATTTATTTAAGGTGGGTGGACCCTTGCCTTAGCTACTGCTCTTGTCTTTTTCAGTGTGTTTATCTGTGGTCAGACTCAGTAAAGGATAGTTATTTAATATCCATAACTTAAAAATAAGCACATCTGGTTGCATAAAACATTATCCTTGTTTTGTGGTCCAAAGTTTGGACAGAGTGGCTGGTAGGCAGCAAGCACAGAACAGCTCACTGATCAGGAAACACCAACAAGGACACCTTTTCTCTTTTTTCCTCTCCTCTTGTTTTGCAAGTGTAAATAAATTGAGCATTCCCATTCACCATTACAAGCAAAGTACCCATTCTGTTATATACTCTATTATCGCTTTTAAATGTGCAATACCTAGGGGGTATTACTCCATGTTTGTAGTATATAGTCATTATAGCTTAAGCTCAGAAAAAGGGTTTTGCACCAGCTCTAAAGATGCCATAAACCTGTGTTCCCTCGAGACACCAGCCTCTTTTAAAGTAATAGCTGTCTAGAATGCAAAAATGTCACATTTTATTGCCACCTCATGTTAATTGCAGCTACCAAGTGATTAGTTATACATCAAGTTACTCAAGAGATAAACTACATGACCGAAGGTATGTAGAGACCCCTACTAACTTTTGAGGTGTTGCCCTCCTGAACTCAGCCAGTGAGCTTTTAAGATCGCCATGTGACTGAGGCAAGCTACCTCTCATAAGATGATGGCTCCCATCTAAAATACGGTAAGTGTTCCCAAATGTTCTGTCCAGACCCTCCTAAGAACTCTGAGCCCCACCTGCAGGTTGAATGCATGTACTGCAGCCAACCATGCAGGTCAATGGAGCCCAGCTCACCAATTAAAAAAAAAAAATGTAATAAGATTTAAAATACAAAGGCCCCACTACCTTGCCATAAAATAATTACGGGAACCATCTCAGAAAATGTGAAAACATTTTTTTATGAGCAAGTCCTTAAATTGGTGCTATAAGCTCCCCCAAAAAGTTAAAATGCCATCGCTTGAAATAACATTGGGTGTCTAGTTTTCATTAATATATGGTTTGATTGAGTAAAGTGATGTCCCAGACAGGACATAGAAACACAGAATGTGTCGGCAGATGATAAACGTTTGGCCCATCCCACTCTACCCAATTTCTGAATACTTTCCTTAGTCCGTTGCCTTATCTTATATATGTATATAGGAATTCCTTATACCTATCCCATGCATTCTTAAGCTCCTCTACTCTACCACCTTGCGTGGATGGCTATTTTATGCATCCACTACCCTCTCAGTAAAGTAATATTTCCTGGTGTTACTTTTAAACCCTTGGCCCACTGATTTTAGGCTGTCCTTGTGGTTATTTTTACTTTACTTTCCATCTTTATCATGTTGATCCCCTTTATGTATTTAATTATTTGTCATATCCCCCTGTCATCTTTCTTCCAGCCTATACATGTTAAAATCCTTTGACCTTTCCTGTCAGTTTTACCATGCAATTCATGAAACAGTTTAGTAGCCCTTCTCTGAACGCTCTCCAAAGTATCCATATTCTTCTGGAGATATACGATCTCCAGTAGAGGACTGCACTGGGAGGTGGGTCCCGCGGGAACTGCCAAAAAACTTGCGGGCGTGGGCGGTCTTGCTGGGGCTGCGGGAGCGGGCGGTCAGGCACTGTACCTGCGGGTCCCGGTAATCCCGCGCAGTCCCGCAAGGCTGCCTTCTCGCTGCTCCCTTACAGTGTCTCCTAGCTTGCTCCGCCCAGGAACAAAACGGAGTCACGTGATGTGATGTCACTTCCTGTGACTCCGCCTTGTTCCTGGGCGGAGCAAGAGAAGAGACACTGCGAGGGAACAACTCAAGGGCAGCCTTGCGGAACTGCGCGGGAAATCAAGTAAGGAGGCGGGCGTGATTGGCCAAAAATGTGGCGGGAGCGGGTGTGAGCGGAACACCCACACTGCGGGAGTGGGATTAAAAACCGCGGGAGCGGGATTAAAAAAGTAGTCCCGCGCAGGGCTCTAATCTCCAGTACTGTGTACAATACTGCAACTGTGTCATTCTATACTCTGCTCTTGGGTATTTATGCCCTAAGGTGCATTATCTTGTAGTTATCCACATTAAACTTCAGCTGCTGCAGCTATGACCATTTTTCAAATTTACCTAAATCATTTGTCAGTTGGTTTATCCATCCAAATTTGGTGTCGTCGGCAAAAAGTCATCAAGACCTTCTGCAATAGCACTAAATAAAAATATTAAAGAAGACGGGTCCGAGTACAGATACCTGAGGTAACAAGACCTTGCTCTGAAAATATGACTGCAACCCTCTGTCACTTACCCACTGCCTAATCTATTCAACAATACTGGGATCCAAACTCTGTTTATTGCTAAATATTTTATGTGGGCCGTACTGATGTCTAGATGTGCAATGTCTATTGTGCCACCATGATCTGTTTTCGGTACCCCATCAAAAAAGAAATCAGCAAGATTAGTTTGTCATGATCTCCTTGAAGTAAACCATGTTGTTTCTGATCTTGAAATTCATGTGGTTTTAGATTTTAAACAATGTTGTGCTTTAACATAGTTTCCACTAATTTAGTCACTACTGATATAAGACTTACTGTCATAAGTTTGAATCTCCCGTAAATAAATCCGCATATCCATTAAAAAAACACCAAACTTTTAGGGTGTGGCCTATATTCGGGTGCGGCCTATATCCGAGCCAATACGGTATATATATATATATATAATATATATATATATATATATATATATATATATAACCTTTTTTGGTGACAGTGGGGAATTATTTTTACATGTTCCATTTTTAATTATTATTAATTTTGTTATTATTTATTATTATTATTTTTATATATTTTTTTAATTACTAATCACATTGCGATTAGTGAGCTGGGCTCCATTGACTTGAATGCAGTACCTGGGAAGCTCGAGAGTGCTCAGGAGTCTCTGGATAGGGCACAAAAAATCAAATCAGCCATTGTCCCTAAGGGGTTAATAAAGCAGAGGTGGCTGTGTGTTATTAAATGGAGCTGAATATTCACCAACACTTCCTGTCTTCTCCAAATACTCTTGAACAAAGGCTGCTCAAAAGCAGATACGTGATCTACCAACAACAGCCCTTTCCTGCTCACGAAGGGAATGCAATATTCAGTATAATATACGGTAGATGAATATGCAAATGCAATATAATGGAATACATAATTATTGCATCCCTATGATAGTTATTAAGTGTATTTTCATTAATTTTGTTGTATTTCATTTTACCTGACGCTAAAACCGTTGAGCTCTTTTACTGCCTCAACCAGTTGTGTTATAGTGTGGTTGCTTCTCGTTGGTTTGAGGTTTCCTACTGCCATTTCATCATCGTTTCCATAAACATCCTGATACACCTGTTAATACGTACAATATACTAACAGCTAAAAGAAGAATGTAGTTCGAGTGATCATAATTTATTTTTTGTTAAAAAAGAAGAAAATTCTAGCAAAAGAATTTCACCCCAGATGGGACTCGAACCCACAATCCCTGGCTTAGGAGGCCAGTGCCTTATCCATTAGGCCACTGGGGCTGTATGCATTGCTGCTTTTCAGTATCAGTATTCTATAAGAAGGAGCGGTATCGCTAGGCTTTGCTATCATATTTTTGTGTACGTTGAAAGTATTTTTGAAAGTTTGTAAACAAACAAAACTTTCACAGATTCAAGTTATAATTCCCGCACAGAATTTCAAGTAATTTTTCCCCTTTTTATTTTCAACAAATAAGTACAAGCACGGACAAAGTTACAATGATGACACAAAAAATAATATTTACAAGATGCGTATATACGTTAGAAAAAAAAAATGTAGGAGAAAAAAATAAAATAATAAAAACGACCACGAAGGGACTCGAACCCTCAATCTTCTGATCCGAAGTCAGACGCCTTATCCATTAGGCCACGCGGTCTGGGTGTGGGCTTCTATCCTGTATCACCAGGAGAATGTTTCACATATGAATCTGGTATCAAGTCTATTTCCCTGGTCTTGCTGGCAGTTACGGTACTGGTTTAAGGAGAGTAGAGAGGCAGGTCCTGCATGTTGTTGTTCAATGGCCCGGACATATCTGATCTCCTTAATATTACATTAGAGAGGCTTGATCCCAAAGCTCAGTAAACTAGAGAAGGAGGTAGGTTCTGGGAGTGACCGGGTAAGCTGCCTGGTATTACAACTGTAATTTTAACCTCTTATGGTTAATTTAGTTTAGAATAGTTTTTCATTTATAAAAAAAAAATAATCTAACAAAACTACACAAAATTAAGAAGCAAAATACATATTTTTGCAGTTGTATCCATGATAACCGGTGCATAGCTTATTTTGGGAAACACATTTACCAAGGATTTTCATTATCTTTGACATGTGCCATGTTGACATATAATGGCCCAGGTAAGGGTTGCCAAGTATTTAACCAACGTTTTAACCCCTTAATGACTGAGCTGTTTTTTGAGGTTTTTTTTCTACCCTTCGTGGCTGATTTCACATTTGTGTGATGCTCGTGTTTAGCTGTATTTTTTTCTCTTTACTTGTACCACACAAGTTATATAGTGTTTTTTTTCAAGACAAGGACTTTCTTTAGATACCATTATTTTGGTTTTATACAAAAAAATATACAATATGGTGGAAATTGGGAAAAAAAGGGGACTTTTTCTGACTTTTGCTTGAAACGCTTAAGCTAAAAAAGCTAAAGAAAAAAACCTCCTAAATAGATTCTTTTTTTTTAAACAAGTTTATTGGAGTCGACAGCAAAACAGCGAATGGCATAAAAGAGAAACAAACAGCCAGTCATGAAATAGCCATCAAGGTCCATGCGAGAATACAAAAGACAGCAAAAAGGGTAAAGGCCCTCCTGATACAGCATTAAGAGATGGTACAGACAAATACGACTGGCTCGGCAAACATGTATACAGCACAAAAACATAGAGAAATCTGAATAAACAATAGTCGACAGTATTTTCTGGTTTTTAGTTTGTCGGTGATCTTGTGAGCGCTCGCGCAGAGCGTCAGAGCCGTCAAGTGGCGCCGAAGGCGCCGAAAGACAGCGAATGCGATGGCATATGCACTGTATAATCAGCAAAGAGCAGCCACGGGGAGGGGGAGGGGAAGGAGGGCAGAAGAGTGAGGAAGCAGGGAAGAAAAGAGAGAGGAAAAAGAGAGAAAAAAAAAAGTTCCCAGCAGGACAGACCGCACACCAGTGGCGATTCAAAGAGACGCCAGCGGCAAAACAGAGCTCCCCTGGGAGAAGGCAGCAATCCAGGGGTCCCAGATATCGGAGAATTTCTGCATCTCATCATGAAGTTTAGCCGTAATCCTTTCCATAGAGATGATATGCCAGATATTGGAATGGATTTCAGCATCTGTTGGAGGGACACCCTTCCACCTCCTGGCCACGGCTTGTTTAATAGCGGCACAGATCCGATGAACCAGTTTACGCCCAGGTATAGACAGTTGCAGTATCGACACATCCATGTTCAGCAGAGCCGTCTGGGGGGAAGCAGTCACTGGTGTGCCCAATGCCGTCGAGATATCTCGGAAAAACCTAGACCAGATAGGCAGGACAAGCGGACAGGACCACCAGGCGTGGAGATAAGTGCCCACCTCGCCACAGTGGCGGAAACAGTTGGCGCCGGATGCAGGGCAGAGCCTGGAGAGCCGCACCGGTGAGAGATACCAGTGAGCCATAACCTTGTAGGACCGCTCTCGGATAACTGTGTTAACAGTAATGCGATGGGTGTTAGTCGCCGCTCTACACCAATCATCGTCCTCAAAGGTTTGGTGCAAGGCCTCATGCCAGCGCGCCCGATACTGCGGGGGATGGACGTATGTCCTGGTCAGGAGGTAGGAGTAATAAAAGGAGATAGAGCCTCGTAGTCTGCGGCGGGTGAGAAATCTCTGTTCAAAGGGGGTCAGCTCGGAGACCCCGGTGCCACGTAGGAGAGCGAGCACAAAATGTCTGATTTGTAGGTATCGAAACCTCTCGGCTTGAGGGATTCGGTTGTGGTCTAGCAGCTCCTCAAACGAAAGTATTCGTCCCCTGCGCACCAAGGCACCCACGCTACACAGGCCTGCCTCAATCCACCATCGAAATCGTCGCGTATCTACGCCCTCCGGGAAGAGGGGGTTAAAGAACAGTGGGGTCAGTGGGGACACACGGCCCCGTAGCTGGTATTTAAATCTAGCCTTCTTCCAGAGAGAGTAGGACGTCTGCATAGTAGAAAGAAGCGGAGAGCCCGGCAACCGATCATGGCCAAGCCACAGGCATAACTGGAGCTGACGGTCAGGTAGGCAGGTGCGTTCGATGTCAATCCAGGGCAGCGTGCCAGCCGGAAAAGACCAGGATTCCAGCTGCGAGAGTCTGGCGGACAGGTAATAAAGGTGAAGGCATGGGACCGCCAGACCGCCCCGCTCCTTAGGCAGGTACATCGTGTGCCGGTTGATCCTGGCCCGCCTGCCTTTCCAAATGTACTGGAAGATGCACGATTGGAACGAGTCAATGTCGCTGGTGTTGACAGCAATCGGCAGGGCGCGAAACAAGTACAACAAACGCGGCAGCGCATTCATTTTGACCGCATAGATCCGGCCCAGCCAAGAGATGTGGTACTGCGACCACTGCCGAAGTTCCTGGCGGAGCAACGATAGGAGTGGAGGGTAGTTCGCAGCGTAAAGCGTCTGGGGGCTGTTGGTAAGGTTAATGCCCAAATATTTAAGCGACGACGATTTCCATTGGAACGGGAAGGACGCGGCAAGAGTCCGTTGTGTCTCAGCAGCCAAATTGATGTTTAAGGCCTCACACTTTGCAGCGTTGATCTTGTAGCCCGAAATCTGAGAGAACTCGTTCAAGACCGAGTACAGGTTCGGCAGAGAGACAAGTGGATGAGAGAGGGTCAGGAGGATATCGTCCGCGAAGAGTCCTAGTTTATATTGCTGACCATGAACCTCAACACCGGTGATATCGGGGTGCTGGCGGATAGCCAACGCCAGGGGCTCCAAGCAGAGGGCGAATAAGAGGGGAGAAAGCGGGCACCCTTGTCTCGTGCCATTGAGTATGTCGAAAGTTCGAGATTCACAGCCCATCAATGCAACCGAGGCCGTCGGACCATCATAGAGAGCACGGATACCTTGCAAAATATTACCGCGGAAGCCGAACCAGCTCAGGGTCTCCCACATGTAAGCCCAGTCTATTCTGTCGAACGCCTTTTCGGCGTCGAGAGCCAACAGCATGGCCGGTTGGTGGGTGAGTGTTGCCATTTCAATCAGGTCGACCGTGCGCCGGATATTATCAGGTGCTTCTCTGTGTGGAATAAAGCCGACCTGGTCGGGGTGGACGATGGAGGCGATGACCTTGCCCAGGCGAGTGGCCAGAACCTTAGCGTAGAGCTTTATATCCGCGTTAATGAGCGAGATGGGTCTGTAACTACCGCAGCTAGAGGGGTCTTTTCCATCTTTGTGAATAACAATAATTTTAGCTTGCAACAGTTCAGGCTTGGGAACAGAGCCCCCCAGGAAGGAATTGAAGAGTCGAAGCAGCTGCGGCATAAGTTGATCTTTAAACTTCTTATAGTAGGAGCCCGGGAGTCCATCCGGCCCTGGCGCCTTGGCCGGCTTGACACTGGAGATGGCAGCGAGCAGCTCTTCCTCCGAGATCTCTTGATTCAAAAATTCAACTTGTTGGTCAGAGAGTTTCGTGACGGGCAGCGAGTCAAGGAATCGGCGAATGTAAGCGCTCCCGGAGCGGTTTCTGGGGGCCTTGTTGCCGTCATACAGAGTTCCGTAAAAAAGAGCAAATTGTTGAGCAATGTCTTTAGGTGACACCCAATGATTGTCGCTGGAGTCAATGATCCTATGGATGTTCTGCAACTTCCTTTGGGCACGTAACCGCCGCGCCAACATGGCATCGGGCTTATTGGCGGACTCAAAGAATTTTTGCTTAGTATGGTTCAAGGAGTGTAAAACGTCATTGCTAAAAAGGACATTGAGCTCGCCTCGCAGTTGGACAATTTCCCGAAGAACACTGGGGTCTAGCGTCCGCTTGTGGACCTGTTCAAGTGAGGAGAGTTTAGCGGTGAGGGAGTCTATGGCGTGGCGCCGCAACTTCTTCTTTCTAGCCGCAATTCGGAGGAACGAGCCACGAACAAAGGCCTTATGGGTAACCCAAAGGAGCTGCGGGTCGGTGCCCGGAGTGTCATTGAAGCGGTGAAACTCCGTGATGTCGGAGACCACCTCGGCCAGCACCCCCGGGTCCGTAAGCAGGAATTCGTCGAGACGCCAGGTGCGCGTGCCCGGCGTCCAGTCTTTAGGGCAGAAGGAACACTCCACCGCGCCGTGATCGGACCAAGAGATAGGGTGAATCCGCGAAGCATGTGCCGCCGGGGCCAGGGTCTGACCGAGGAAAATGTAGTCTATCCTCGAGTAGGAGTTGTGAGGGTGAGAGAAGAAGGTGAAGTCCAGATCCCTGGGGTGATGAAGCCGCCAAATATCCACAATCGCCGCTGTTTTAGCAAAGTCTCTGAGGTGTTTAGAGGCAGGAGAAGAGCCCTGCCGCGTAGTCGGACCCTTCCGGTCAACGAAGGCATCCCAATATGTGTTAAAATCGCCCCCTACTATAATCATGTGGTTACGGAACGGGAGGAGCAGATTCGAGAGCTGATGAAAAAAGGAGGCAGGCTGAGTCGACGGGGCGTAAACATTGAGAATGACTGCAGGTATAGTGTGTAAAAGTCCCGACAAAAGGAGGTAACGACCCCACTTGTCACGCAAAACGTCCTCACATTGAAATCCCATCGAGGTTCTCAGGAATGTACTAACTCCGTTTTTACGTTTAGTAGGATGTGTAGCATGGTAGTGGACTCCAAAGGATCTGTTCCAGTATGAGGGCAAGGAGGCCTTACGAAGGTGCGTCTCCTGAAGCAGGATAACATCGGCATGTAGCTTCTGATAGTATCGCATAGCTTGTCGTCGCTTCTGGGGGGAGTTGAGGCCCCGTACATTGTGGGTAATTATCTTAAGTTGATCTGGCGGCATGGGCACTCACAGAAAAAAGCAGTCGGGATTGGAAATATAAAGGAGAGCGAAGGCGACGAGGGTCCAAGGGAACAGAAGGAGAAAAAAAAAGGAGAGAGAGAGAAAAAAGAAGAGGGAAGGACAAAGGGAGAAACACCAGGGAAATATGCCAAAACATGTAATGATACACAAACGCATAACAGCATATGCATAAAAACGTACAAAATAAGGCACGAGTGAGATAGAAGATCACATTGTGGACACAAGGTCCATGGAAACTACAGCCCTGAACCCTGACTAAACCTCCCACCAGGAACTTCCCGGGGGAAGAGCCATCAGGCTGTAACTCGACCAGTAACGGTCGCACGGGGGTAGAAGATAGCACTACCATCAAGGTGGATACTCCGCCCTAGCGGTGGACATTCACCCATATATACAAAAACAAAACTATTCAACAAATAAGGTACATGTGTAAACAGCCCGCTGCCCGGGCACAGGACGTGGACAGGACGTGCGTGTGTGTAAAAAAAAAAACAAAAAACAAAAAACAAAATAAATAAATAAATAAAAATTAAAAAAGAAAAATAAAAGAAGAAGAAGGCCAGGTGTGTGGTGTACATGAGCCCCCCAGTGGGCTAGGTGGAAAATGCCATGGGAGAGGCTCAGGAGAGCAGATGAGGCCCAGGCGGCAAACTTCGCCGTATACAGGAGCCCCGCGGTGGATAGAGTGGGGGAGCCGTGTGTGCGAGAACGGAGAGAGAGGGGCAAATAAGAAAAACAACTAAATAAATAAACAATGACACCCCCACCGTGCTACAGGCTGCCGGAAAAGAGGTCGCTTGGGCAGTGTGTGTGTACCATGAGGAAGGGGCATGTAGACTGCCCGCGTAGCAGCCCAGGCCCAGCAGAGGCGGCCCGGCATGAGAGGACGTCCCCCAGCTGACAGGGCTCGGAAGTGTGGTGTACATGATCCCCCCAGTGAACGAGATGGGAAATGCCATGGGATGGGCAGAGAAGGCTCAGGAGAGCAAACGGGGCCCAGGCGGCAGACAGCGCCGTGTATAGGGGCCCCGCGGTGGACAGAGTGGGGGAGCCGTGTGTGTGAGAACGGATAGAGAGGGGCAAAGAAGAAAAACAAATAAATAAATAAATAATGACACCCCCATCGTGCAAGAGGCTGTCGGAAAAGAGGGCACTTGTGTAGTGTGTGTGCAATGAGGAAAGGGCATGTAGACTGCCCGCTGAGCAGTTCAGGCCCACCAGAGACGGCCCGGCCCGAGATGACGTCCCCCGGCTGACAGGGCTCGGAAGTGGGGAGAGAAAAAAAAAAAAATTAAACAAAACAAAAATAAAAATAGTGATATACCACATCCACCGTAAATCTCGCATTACGGGTACCAGAGGCACAGCCTAACGGGCAACAGGCAGGGTAAAAACAGGCAAAATAAATCAGAACCAGAGAAATAAAGAGTCTATGAGACGAGATATCTCACGGTGGCATCGAATGAAGAGAGTCCTCACGGAGGGATACCCGCTGGAACCTCCTGCCAATCTCCCGGGTCGGGGACATCAGGGCTCCGTCTGCTGCGTTTCCGGCCCAAACATAAAGGAGGTAGATCCAGGGCCTTGAGAAAGTCCTCGGCCTCCGAAAGGGACCGCAAAGAACCTTGCCTGTCGCCAGTGTGGACTTGTAAGGCGAACGGAAACCTCCAGCGATACGCAACGGAGTGCGCCCGAAGATGATCCGTGAGGGGTTTGAGAAGCTTGCGTCGCTGCAGGGTCCTGGGAGAGAGGTCAGCATACACCTGGATCTCAAAATTGTCGAGTGTGAGCGTAGTCGATCTCGCCGCCTTCATAACTTCTTCCTTGATGTTATAGTCGTGCAACCTCACGATGACATCTCTGGGTTTTTCAGCAGGGCCAGGTCGAGGGCGCAGGGCCCTATGGATCCTGTCCACCAGGAACACCTCCTGGGCAGACTGTGGAAGGAGTTGGCGGAGCAGCAAACGGAGCACCTCGTTCAGATCCAGGTAGGTCTCAGGTATCCCCCGCAGCCGAAAGTTGGAGCGCCTTGATCTATTCTCCAGGTCCTCCTGAGCGTCCTGGAGTGCAAGAACCTCGTGCTGCAAGGATTCGATGTCGCCAGCCATCTTACTTTTTTCCCGCTGAAGGGTGGCGTGGGCCCGCTCCAGCGTGTCAGTGCGAGTGCCGATGTCTTGGATGTCGCGCTTCAAGTCGCCGAGTTCAGCGTGGATGTGGTCCATCAAATCCCTCTTGACCGAGCGCACAAGGTCTTTGATGTCGGCAATGTCCTGCTTGGTGCAGGCCTGCGTCGCCATATCGGCCAGAGGCCACGAGTCGTCGGCTTGAGGAGGCACGAGGGGCTCAGGAGTCGTGGGCTTTTTGGGAAATAAATCCTGCACCGATTTTTGCTTGGAGGACTTGCGGTGCCTCCCGGACATTCTCCAGACACAGACAGCTGCGAAGGGGCGATGTAGGGTGAAATTGTGCGCCAAATTACAGCATTAGGTAGGGCTGAGTGGAGGAGCAAAAGCTCTACGCGTCCATCTTGGGTCGTGGCTCGCCCCGCCCCCCCTAAATAGATTCTACTATTTTCCTGAGTTTGGAAATACCCAATGTTTTCATGTTTTTTGCAGGTTATAGGGCAATAAGTACAAGTGGAATATTGCTATTTCAAAATCATTTTCTTTTCAAATCTTGTAATCCCGCCCATTACAGTAAAGGAAAAAATATTTTCAAATATCAATTCAATTTACCCCATCTAATCATTTGTTAAACAACTAGCCACAGATGCTGGTATTTCCATGCACACATTTTTTCCAACAGTCTTTGTCAAAGTTTCCAGTAGTATTTTTTGGTATATTTTTCCCACACACATTATACTTTAGGTATGAATTTACAACTCCTGGCGTATGTTACTGTCAAAAACACCCTATTGTGTATTCAGCAAGATCTCCTGAGTACAGTGATACCACCCATGTATGGGTTTGTTGGGTTGTTTGGGGGTAATAGGCCACATTTGGGACACGTGCAATTCAGTTTTTCAACATGTAATTTTGACATGCTGAAAATTCTGCCCTTATGTCCTATTTGCGACATCGTTGAACCTAGCTAATTAAATTTACCCCATCAAACAATATATGTTTAAAAACTAGCCACCCCAGGGTGTGACGGCCTGTGTGACAGAACTGTCACTGGGGCCCCTGGAGAGGACTGAAAGCAAGTCTGCTAGCCACAGATTATGGACCCTGTCTCTCTGCCCTGGTAAGTGGGACTGTTGTCCTCGCCTGGGACCTGAACTCCCCAGCCCTGGAGAATGAGACTGGTCTTTAAGTACACCCACGTACTGGTTAGTGGGACAGGTGCCTCTTGCCAGCTCCCTTGCATCCAGAACTCTGGGAGCAATGGAGCTGTTCTCTCCCACTGAACCTGAACTGGTTGCAGACCTGGTTGGGGTCTGGCCCCAGTTCAGACTACTTTTTAAGGGGAGATATGGAACTACATTGCTGGGCCAGATACAGCCCCCCTGAAATATGCAGTCTCATGGGCACTTGCCCACATTCAACCTGGGCATCTGAACCATGGTTCCTCCTGTGGGGTCACTTGTCAATGCAGGTGAAAATGTACACAGATATGCTCACAGCATGGGAGGCCGCTTCAATGGTCATTGTTTCCATGCACCTTAAATTAGTTAAATCCTGTTAATCTTGTGTGATGTAATTCAATTATGTACTTGTGTGATTCAGCCCTCTTGTATACAGTAAATCTGTATCGAGTGTTTTAAGTGCGATCGCACTTAAAACCCTCGATATAGATTTACTGTTTTACGGAAAGCACTATGATGTTTTTGTCATTTTTTTCTCTTACATACGTTAAAACACTGGAACAAAAACCACAATTGAAAAATTGAACACAGAGACGAAAAAAAATAAGTATTTTTTATTTATTTATTATACGTTATATTTTTTTATATATACACGGTTTATATATTGCTTGTGACATATATAATCACTTTAGAATTGCTTTTTAAATTTGTATAAATAATTTTGCGCAACACTATATCATTTTTATTTAAGGGCAATTATAGCACAGACCAGCTGTTTTGGAACAATGATGGCACAGATAAGCTGTTTGGAGGCACTGACTAGCTGGGGAAAGATGGCACATGCTGGTAGTTTGAGGGTTAGGATGGCACTGATAAGCTTCTTGGGAAAAAGGTGGCACTTTGGGGAAAGGAGGCCTTCACAACCTGTTTGGGGGTAAAGGTGGCACTGTGTGGCATGTTGTTACACCCCTGCATGATTGTTTTAACATTTCTGCAATGGTTGTGTTTAGCTGTTATTTTCTTCTATCTGTCAGGACCCGGGCGAGCAGGTCTGGTAGGAGTCCAGATGACAGAGAGATAGGTACAGACAGACTAGCAGAACTGGAAAGGCAGAGAGACGGGAGCAGAGGCAGAGAGACGGGAGCTGAGGCGGGTGCAGGTACAGGCTCGGGTGCACGTACAGGTACAGGCTCGGGTGCAGGTACAGGCTCGGGTGCAGGCACAGGTACAGGCTTGGGTGCAGGTACAGGCTCAGGTGCAGGCACAGGTACAGGCGCAGGCACAGGTACAGGCTCGAGTGCGGGCCCACTGCCAGGTAAGCCCACTGGCAGGTTCAGGCACAGGCGAGGCCCACTGGCAGGGCAGACGGGAACGGAGGCCCACTAGCAGGGCAGACGGCAACGGAGGCCCACTGGAAGGGCAGACGGGAACGGAGGCCCACTGGCAGGGCAGACGGGAACGAAGGCCCACTGGCAGGGCAGACCTGGAACGGACGCCCACTGGCAGGGCAGACGGAACAGAGTACTACCGGGCCATGCACGTGTAGAGGTTCATGCACTGGTACAGGCTTATGCTCGGGTACTGGATCATGCACGAATACCGGCTCAGGCACGGGAACGGGCACAGGCTCAGGCAGGAACGGGCACAGGCAGGAACGGGCACAGGCATATTTGGGACATTTCTGTTTTTCAACTTGGAATTCTGAAACCTGGTTGTCCTGCATACATGTCCTATGTGGGGCATCTTTGAAGCCAGACAGTTCAATTTACCCCCATCAAACTATATATATATATTTTAAAACTGGACACCTTAGGGTATTTTGAGTGGTGGTATTTTAAAACTTTCCATACACTAATTCTATCACCATCCATTGTCAACATACAACATTGGGACACATCACAGAAACAAACCAGTCAAGGAAGGAATATGTTGCCTGAACACTTGGATGCCTTATTCTAGAGATAAAGTATTTACATATTTGTGAATACTTTCACATACATATTGTAGAGAATAAATCAAATCTCTTTCTATTTAACAAGCAATTTAACATAGTTCTAAATGCTCAAGTTTCCTAGAAAATATAATAAAATATCAGTACAAAGTGGTTGCTGATAGAGATGGATCGATGGGCACACAATGTGCAAAGGAAAGGTCCGTTGGGGGAGGAAAGTGCTGGGTTCCTCTGGAGGCTGTCTACTTGTTAATATAAATTCTGCCAGCACTCCCTCTTTGTGAAAGAAGTCCAGTCCAGGAAATATGATGTTGCTGATCCTATTCTATATATCAGGTACATTCTATACTTTTCTTAACATGGAATAAGCTGTAAATTAAAACACTGTATACATTTAGGGGAAAATTACTGCACAAAGAATGAAAAGACCACACAGGGAAACTAATGCTTGGCCACAGGGCCTGTTTTTGTTTTTTAGTCAAAGAAGGCATATGCTTAAACTGCTTAGTCTCATGTTATTTAATCCAGTTAAATTACCTTTTAAAATAGTTAATTTATTAGAACTAGTTATCTCATAACATATCCAGGATGAAATTGTGTATGCAGGATGGCATTTTGTATACTAATCATATGTTAAATCTTTACACATGGTCCCACTGTGAATATGTACAATTTTCACCAAATCATAAAAACTGTATATAGTTAATAGGCAACAAAAAATAAACAAGGCACCCCTTATGTATTTCATACACTTAATATATTTGATGTGTCCACGACAACTTAGTAATAAAATCAGAAACCTTTCATTACTGAGACATTTGGGGATCTTGCATATTTTGTGCCTTGTTGTATACATCCTAATTTTTCTTTGTATGCTGTTAATGTATTTTAACAATACTGCTTTTACGATGAGGTTGTGGTGTGCATCGGTATATCAAATGCAGTATTTATCTTTTCTCTTGGTTATTATGTGACTCAGATGATTGCTTATCCTTAATTCTAATGCATGACATGGCTGTAAAATAAATTTTATTTCTGCTTTTACAAATGCAAAAAACAGAATGTTGCAAAATCTTATAATACCTTTTTTATTGGACTAACAGTATTTAAAATAATAGACGAGCTTTCGGGAGTCCTCCCTTTATCAAGTCAAAAGCATTTCTGACCAAGCAAGTAAAAAACACAGTTTAAAACTGACCAGTACATGTTCTGATACAGGGTTAAAACAACAAGGTAGAGAATTTGCAGACAAAAAACTAAGAGGGTCGTAAACAGTAAATAGTAGCATATACTGCACATATAAGGCAAGGGGGGGAGCAGGGGTAAGCATGTAGGAGAGAGAGAAGAAAAAAAATAAAAAAAGGCACAGGTTATAGGAAGTTTTGATAATGTGCTAAGAAGCTCAAATCCACATTAAGTCCTCTGTTTTTACAATCATAAAAATGTATCATTTTGGCTTCAAATGTCTTTCTTTCTTGGGTGTTTTTGAAATGACCTCTCAGTGTTTTGATTTTAAGGTCATGTATGGAGTGACCGGTTTGGGTAAAGTGGTGCCCAACTGGGGTGCAAAAGTTTTCTTCATCATGATGGTTGATGGAGTATCTGTGCAGATTCATCCTTTTATTAAGTTGCTGGCAGGTTTCACCGATGTAACACCCTATAGTGCATTTGGTGCATTGAATCATGTATACAACATTCTGTGAAGTGCATGAGTATGAGTGGATCATACTCATGCACTTCACAGAATGTTGTATACATTTATTTTTTTATCCGATTAATCGAAAAAATAATCGGCCAACTAATCGATTATGAAACTAATCGTTAGTTGCAGCCCTAGATGGGACTGTCAGGGAAAGGAATTGTTGTGGTTTTGGATGAATTATGAATTGGTTGCCCAAGAATTGGCGCAAATGTTTCACAATAACTGCTGTGTTTAAAAAATGACAAGCAAAAACCGCAAAACCAAAATGCACAAAAAAGTGTCACTTATGTCTAAATACTTACCAGGATCCAGGCACCTGTGGCACCTGGCTGGAGGTGAGGCTTGCTGGGCACTGCATTTCAAAATCGGGAGCTGCTCAGCACAGGCACTCTGTTGGAGTCCAGTTATTCTGCATTTTGGAGTTTGATTTCATGTTTGCTCTTATTGACCCTTGGTGTACCTGACTACTCTTCTGCCTAGTGATTTTGTTCCTGCATTGCCCTACCTGCGTACCGTACCTGGCTTGCCTGACTGGGCTGTGTACCGACCTCTGGCTTGTATGACGACCTGCTTAGTTTACTGAACCTAGCTGTGTCTGCCCATCCATTCTGCATTAACACCTAGCTTTCTGTATCCTCCATCTGTGATTCCAGCCTGTAGGTTTCTGGATCTGTTTGTGCCTGTTATGCTCAGTACCAAACTTGACCTGCCTACACTAGAGCTTCCTCACTGTTGGGATCATCTAAGTCCCTATCCGGTTAGCAAAGTTGTTTTAGTGCGACCGTTTATTAGTTCTGCATCAAGATTTGAGCAGTGAGCACTAAGCAATGCAATACTGTTTACCTATCAGTTTCTGGGCACTTTTTCAGAGACAATGTGAGGTGCACGATAAGATGAAAGCATGGAGAACTGTATGGGTACACATGGCTGCATCAACTTGGCTAAAGCCACTTCAGAACAGTTCTACCTAAAATTTTCCTGGCTTTTTCTTTTTAATCAGCCTGCTTTCCCCACCTATTTTTGGATTGTCCTAGCGCTTGGGAGATCCTGTTTTCCCTGTCATGTGCTGGAAGAAATCCCTGCTGCTAGCTTGGAAAATCTAAATTTTGCTGGGCAAGATATGCTAAAAGGTTATACTGTATTTTTGTAACTTAGATAGTTTTTTGGTCATACAAACACAAAAATTTGACTTAAAATGGTCCACATTTAACCATGTCCGTAACAGTAATTTACTCCTCAAGATCAAAATGGAGTTTTCCCCCTCAACCAGTTCCCCTCGGGTTAAGCACTTTGCCCTTCAGGATATACTACAACTCAGACAGTGTGGGATAAGGTTTGACAAGCCAGGCCCAGGAATGGAGAGATAAGGAACGTCAAGAATTACCGTAGGCCAAAAGTTGGAACAGGCAGCAATCTGGCACAAACAGGAACTAGCCGAGGTTCCTGGAGAACTTAGGAACGTCAATACAGTAAACCAGATGATATCAAAACCATGAGAAACTGCTACTAGAAAACTAGCAGCTAGACCACACTAGGGCAATAGGAGTGAGTGGCCTTATATAGGACTGGGGGAGGAGTGCCAGGTAATCTCTAGAGCACTAGATACCTAGTAGGTGAGCACTCCCTGTAGCCATACTCCACAAAAAGCACCGCCGGTGAGTCTGCAAGTGCACACAAAAGGCTGCTGGTTCAAATCCAGGCAACCCACTTTCCAAGGGTCTCGTAGCCAGCTGCCTAAATATATTTTAGTAGACACCAAGGCAAATGCATGGCCTGAAACAGGGCCCCTACAGAAGGCAAAAGGTGTTTACACCAAATATTGGCTTCATTTACATTTTTCTTCAGTTCCGACACATTGCATTTTGTTAAATGATAAAAATAAACTATTAACATGTCTATTTTTTAAACCATTCTTATTTTACAGAATTTTTTCACACCTGCCTAAAACCTATCCACTGGTCCATGAGTCTAATATGTTCTTATCCTATACTCATGAAACCTAACATAATTAAAACAGTTATTTTCAGTGTGGCATGTATGTATTAAACATACAAATACGGATAGATTAGATGATAGATAGATAGATAGATACATTTTGGCCACGTTAATGTGATGACTGCTTCCCTCAGTGTGCTTTTCAGGAGCAGTACTGGAACAGACCTGTAAATACCATGATTTGGTTGAAAATCTCAATCTAACAAAACAACATGATCTGCTGTCTCAAACAATCCCAAGAAAAGACTGGAAGAAGCCACTAACCATTATTGTGGATGCAAAGGTCATTTCTATGTCTGTGGTAAGTGCTTGTTTCTTTATGCATGTGGTGGCAGAATATTAACCGTAACTGTATAGTTTCTGTAAAACAAAAAGTATTTGCCTCTTAAGCATTAATAAACATTATGTGCACAAAATGGTAGATTTTTAACCAAGTTAAATAATTTGTATATTACATAACGATGGAACTAGATTGAAATGACTTGTATATTACATAATGATAACCCCATATAACCTACATTAACCTGTTAAAACCTTGCTGACGTTCCACGCAGTCATGAAAAAAGTGTCCCACACTACTGTATGGCAGTCCTCAGGAACCATCATTAACCCTTCCCGACCTAGAAGTCTTGCAATCATGCAACACTTTCATTATAAAACAAAAACAAAATAATAAAGAAAAAAAGGAAAAACATTGAAATAAAAGTTATCCAGCAACAGGCTAGATTGCTGTTAATGACGAGTTCCCGGTGCAGGGGACTGGATCGCACCCAAGGCATTCCCCTTGAACCGCTAATCATTCTCCCCCATTTCGGAAGTCTCGCATAGTCACGTGATCACCCAAGAATTTCATCATGAATAGACGCTTTTCACATTTTATTATCATTATTATTTTAGAAGTGGGCTGGTGACTCTTTGTGGATTACAGCTCCCATCATCCTCAACCAAGCTGATGATAAGGGTTGTGGCCTACAAAAGTGGGTGCACGAAAATCGAAAGGCTGGCATGCTTGTAAAAATGTTTTTTTTTTTTAATCTAATCTGTGTATAGTGTATTATCATTTAACACTTTATTTTCTGTGTGCCATCTTGCCCTATTAAGTGTGCTGTTGCACAGTGAAATTTGCATGTAGTGTGCTGTGTAGATTTCCAAAAATATAGAAAAATCTATATATATGTGGGGTATTTCTGTAATCCCGAGATGCAGCGGAAATGTTTTGGTGAGTTTATCTGCAGTTACATGTAATCTATGCAAACAATCCTAAGAAACAAGGAAAGGTTAGTGGGAAAAGCAATGGAAATTAATGTTTCGGCTCCGTTTGCCAGGGATTAATGACCAACTGGTTGCATGATAAGTGTCCAAAGTGTGTGTGTGTGTGTGTGGAGGGGGGGGGGGGTTGGGTTGGAAATGTTTCTCAATCAGAAAGAGGTTTTCTGGATTTTCCAATTTACAGTACGGGGTTACTCGTTTCTTTAATGTTTAATATTTGTGTACTCTTACATTGATCACAATAGATCTTAAATAAATAATGAATTTTGCCTTTACCAATCTTAGCACTAATGGGAGAACCAGAGGTATAATTTTGGGTTTTTTTGTTGTTATTCTGCCATACATATATATATCTTATATTGGATAATTAACATGGAGGTAACTCCATATCAATTTTTAAATTTAAGTGGAGAACTATAGCTACAACTTGCCTTGTTAGATTCTATTGTTTATTTTGTCACTAATTTATATGTAATTTGTTCAAACAGTTAGTATCAATTTATTAACTGTATCTTGTAGTGCAAATTTGTGTATAAATAATTGTTGCTGCAGTGGTGTCAATTATGATAAGAGTTGTGAGCTGTTTATATTATAAATCATGAAACATTGGCAATTCATTTGATCCTAGTTCCCTAGTTAGTCTAGGAGTTCTTTAACTTGCCGAAGGCACCTACAGGTTTCTTTTAAGTTTTAAATGGTATTATGGCTATACAGTAGCCTTTTTTTACCATTCACAGTTAGGTGGCATTTGATAAAGCACAAGCATCAGATATTCGCCTCTCTTTGTCACACTGCTGTATATTTAATATGAGCGACTAAGGACCTTAATAAAAATTTGTTTTATTTTATATAATATACACTTCCTTTCGTTTTTGGAGTGCTGTTGGACAAATTGCTTGCAGCTCCTAGTGAAATACCCTGCCTTGTCTTCTTGACAAAAATTATATACTTTTAGGGGGGTATTTTGAGCTGGTGGAAATTTCAAGTTTGGAAAAGGAAATGTATTTTGTGCCCCATAACAACAAAACATAGCAAAAAAATAATTTAATTTATTAGTGACATATAGGGGGTTAAAAGGCATATCTGGGAGGCAGAGTGACATATTAGGGAAGCAGAGTGGCAAATAAAAGGAAATAAAAACAAACAAAAACATTTTTCTCAATCATAGTTTTTATTAAATATGAAAAAATAGTTTACATGTGAATTAATATTTAATAGTAAAACTTTTTTCCTATAGGGTAGTCTTATTTTCATGCCCCCCCCCCCCAATTAATCAGGGTCATCTTATAATTGAGCAAATACGCTTCTTTGTGGGAGATCATTTTTATAGTAAAAGGCATACTTGGGAACTTCTGGGCTCTGGCTACCTGGAGCCTTGCCTTGCGGTGCTTCACCCGGCAATCTCCCGGTCAAACCCGGAGAGTTCCCAGGTATGGTAAAGGGTTCGAAAAATAACACCCTCACCCAAAGTTAAAGTGACTTTGTCAGCTTTTTTAGTGGCTGTACATTAAGTTTTTTTAAAGGAAAAGGCAAACAAAAGTGCATATTTAGAAATGGGGCACCTCAACAGAATTTGCGGTGTGTTCTAATGTTTTGTGTCTGTAAGCACTGTTTTGGTAACATAATTTGCCATAAGCCAAGTAGGTCCATTTAGCTCTAACAAAAGACAAATTGTCATGATATCCAGCAAAAATACAACATGTTAATAGCAGGTCTTCTGTGGGAAATGATCAATAGATTTTTTTGTTTATCTTTAGGTTGCAAGGAAAAAATCTATGACAAATTACATTTGGTTTTCAGCGGTAAGAATCAATATGTTATAACTTCATTTACATCAATTTACTATGTGAGATCTAATGTTATTCTTTTGTGACGTGTAACTTGCACGAATCTTTGTGAATTATTATGCACTGTTAAAGGTTCTTAGATTCTACTTGCCGTATGTACAGTTATTGTCCCAAGAAAAAATATTGTAGCTCGTTGACTCTTAATTACTTTTATGAATATGTCTCTCCCAGGTTCCACAATCATTGTTATGAATGTGTTAACAGCAGGCAACTATTTATGCTTAACCTTCGGGTATTACAGCATTTACATACAGTATACCATTAGGATTTTTTTTCCAGTATCTAAGAATTACACATTTACACTACAAATTATACACTGTATTAATTAATTTTATTTATTCATGTTTTACCTTTGATGTGAAGAATAATTTTCGCATCATAGTTCCTCTCTCTCATTTCTGATATTTTCATTATCTAATTAACACAAGTGAGCATGCAGAAGGCATCACCAATCAAAACGTTTTGATGCCATCCATAGGAAGAGCCTGTACTCATATAAGTTATGCTTATCCCAAGGTCATTTTAGGCTAATTAATATATTTATAATAAACATTATGTTTTATTTACCAAATTCTGGTTCCAAATATCCATTACTCTGCACCTATTGCCAAAGACCAGGGGTAGGCAACCTTCGGCACTCCAGATGTTGTGAACTACATTTCCCTTGATGCTTTGCCAGCATTATGACTGTAAGAGCAATATGGGAGATGTAGTCCACAACATCAGGAGTGCCGAAGTTTGCCTACCTCTGCCATAGACTAATATGTGGTTTTGTTCTTCCAGATGTGGAAAAATGAATTTGTGACATGGAACCCAGGAGATTTCTGTAACATCAGCTCCATCACTTTACCTCTGTCTCACTTCTGGGTGCCAGACCTCTACATTTATGAACAGTAGGACAACATTTAGGGGAAATACAAATTGTGATTATATGAGCCAAGACATATAAGGAAGCGATATATTTGAAAAGTTATGAGTGACTGCAGGACACATGGACTTAATTCAATGCTGGAGATACATTTATCTCAAGTAATTGAATTGTAACCATCCCATGTATTGCAATAGGAAGAAATTGAATAAGAGAGAGATATATTGGCCAATAATAATTAACATTAGATAAAAAGTAGTACTGTTTTTATCATATTTCTTTTTATTGCAATCTATGGGAAGAGTGCCAATTACTTGTAATGTACAGTATTTTTCATTGGCGTTGAACTTAGCCCCATTTACGAGTATTATATGAAAACAAGACATGACGGTATTTAACTTTATATGAGATACACACATATAAAATGAAGTGGCTTAAGAAGGGTAGTACAGACTATTCTCATTGATCTAATGAGATATTAATACTAGTATAATTGAATATAAAGCAACATGTTTTAAATAGTAAACAGTATACCATCACCAGTGACCATCACTTAGACTTACATCACTTTAATTTTACTATTGACAACTGAAACAAACAAATTCCCTTTAAGATAATTCAAATACCAGGTAAAACAGGGAACTGTACTCTGTGGGGTTATATGCTTATAAGCATTCATGACTGGTTATATATTTAACTTTTCTACATAACATTGCAAGTTATAAAGAGGGTTAAAAAGGTATGACGCACAAAATGCAATGTATGAAAATAGCAGTATGGATCAACAGAAGGAAGACAATTGTGCAGAAGAATATGTGAAGCTGTTAAGAACAATAAAAGCAAAGGTAACAAAACTAATGACAGGTAATAATTTGAAGGCAAGGCATAGGTAAAATATGAAAGCAAACCCGTAATCATGCAATAATCAAGAGGCACATAGTTTTAGTACCAAGGCTGAGCAACTTCCATTGTGTTCCATTGCAGGATTTTGGAAGACACAGCCTCATGGATGCCTTATGCTAATATAACATCTGATGGAATGATCACAGCAACCAAACCAGCTCAATTTACAGTCACATGCGCATTGGACATGTATTATTTCCCTTTTGATGTGCAGATGTGTAAAATGACCATAATAAGCTTCATTCACCTAGGTAAGAATTTTGTTGCCACCTTTACAATGTAGTGCCAGTCTTTCATGGGCGATTCATTTTTTGTAATCAGGCTGTGATCTGTTATGTTATCCTGCATTTCTGTTGTGTTTGCAGCCCTGTGTCAAGTGTCAAGACCCATAGAGTTTGCTGTTAGGGTAGATAGTCAATATAATGAAGTGAGCTAATAAGACAAGGTTACCATACACACCAAAATGTTAAGTCCCAGGTTTTTGTGCTCACATGCTTGGCTCCTGTGACAATGGCAGTCTTCATGCAAGGGGAAAGTACAGGCAGGAATCCATACCTGTAAATTTATAGTGAAACCAGGACTGAGTGGTAATGGTGCTCAGAGCAGTAGCTAGCTCCTTTTGCGTCCGAGGCAAGAATGGAAAAATGTGCCCCCAGCTATTTTTTTCCCAGAGGTTATTTTATTTACACTGTCCTTACACGCACCTGTCCATAAACACACATTTACACATACACACTGCCTTTACGCACATCTGCCCATTAACACGCATATACTGCCCTTACTCACGACTGTCCATAAACACACATATACACATACACTCCCCTTACACTCGACTGCCCTTACACACTGCCTTTACACACACCTGCCCATTAACACGCATATACACATACACTGCCCTTACACAAACCTGTCTTTACACACACACACCAGCTTACAAACATATAAATACCTACACTGCTCTTACACACAAACTGTGCATACACACTGCCTTTACACACACAGGTATATGCACGTTAGACATGCATTTGTAACTACGACTAACTAACGACTGGGCGTATAAGACGACCCCCAACTTTTAAAGTTCAAATATAGAGTTTGGACTATACTCGCCGTATAAGACTACCCTTCTACCCAGCATACAACAACCAGCCAATCACGGCAAGCGATGTGCCTTACCGGTAATTGGCTGGTTGTTATACAGACATATAAATACATATATACACTGCCCTTTCACACATATATATATATATTATATATATATATCACACACACATACGCCTGTCCATACATACACATTTATACACTGTCCTCACCACACACCCCTGCTTACACACACACACGTATATAACTATATATACTATATTATGCTATATATTATAATATATAGTATACACATCACGCACATGTATATATATATATATATATATATATACACACACATGTATATATATACACACACACCAGCTTACAAACGCACAAATACACTGACCATCTCACAACAACATACATACACTGCACTCACACCCCTTTCTCCCCATCTCTTACCTTATCTTCTATCTTCTTTCTTCCATCCAGTTGTGGCAGCGCGAGGTCTGGCACTTCAGACCTCTGCTTTACTGCTCCCTCATCACTATGCGCCGGCAATTGATGCCGAGCGCCGGGACATGATGTCATCCCCGCGCTCGGCATCAATAGCCGGTGCGTAGTGATTAGGGAGCAGGGAAGCCAAGGTCTGAAGTGCCAGACCTGGAGCTCCCTAATGTCTGGCTAGTTAGAGGGAGGTCGTGATCTCCCCAACCAGCTGATCAGGGCTAGTTGGGGAGATCACGATCTTGCACCTACCTGAAGACCGGCCCAGGGGAGGCGGCTTCTCCACACGCCCCTCCCCTAGAGATTGGTGGCTTCGTGGGAACCTCCAGCTCGGTAAGTACCCGGCGTATAAGACGACCCCCGACTTTTAAGAAGATTTTCTGGGGTTAAAAAGTCGTCTTATACGCCGGAATATACGGTACTTATCTTTTTGAAGTTTATTTACTAATATTAGCCCATGCTGTCAATGTTAATTAAAATAATTGGACCCTATGCAAGTATTTCTTCGGGCCCCACTACACACTCCCTAGCATACAATAATTCCCTCCACCACCACACCATAAAAAATATTTTGCCTCTCTCCCAGAATCACTCTCTTTTACTTACTCCCTGTAGTTCAGGTATAGATCAAATAAACACATAAAACAGCACTTGCATGTATAGATCAACTGAAGAAGACATACAAACCCTATAATTGCAGGCATACATAAATAATGTATGGAAACATAGCCGGTAAAGATCAACACATGAACACACAAACCCAGCTTTGCATGCATGGATCAATTGGAATTCTCATGTGAACTCGGCATTTAAGGTATAGATCAAATAAACAAAATTAGATGTACAAATCCTGTACTTGCAGGTATACAATAATAAGGTATGGAAACATAGCATTGCATGTATAGATCAACAGAACACACAAACCCAGTGTTCCAGGTATAGATCAACTGGAAATCACATGTAAACTCAGCATTACAGGTACAGAGCAAATAAAAAACACACGGAAACGGCTTTGCAGGTATTGATCAACTGAATAAGACATACAAACCCTGTATTTGCAGGTATACATAAATAATGTATGGAAACATAGCATTGCAGATATGGATCAACAGAACAACACACAAACCCAGCTTTGCAGGCATAGATCAATTGGAATTCATATAAAAACTTAGCATTAAAGGTATAGATAAACCCCCTAAATTACAGGTTGCACATCCCAAAGGCCAGCCCTAGGGTCCACGCTGCCCACATAGAACCTGACCAGCACCCAGATTACACACATATTGCTTGCCATTGTTGTTCCCAAATGTCCCCATCATAAGTTAACTTTGTCCCCAAACAGTCCGCCCTGTGCCATCTTTGTCTCTAAGGCTCAAACACCCTGCTTGTGTGATCTTTGCCTTTCTACAAGTCTATTATACATCTATGATACATATAAACAATTTTACAGTCACTCACTAATTCACACTTTCATTCACATAATTCACACATTAATTTATTCTTTCACTTATTCAGACTATTCATCCACAAATTCATTCCTTCTCTCACTCATTCTCACTCTTTATTTATTTCAGTATTCTTACTACTCCCATTCTCTCTAGCTACCTCTCCTCCCTTGTCACTATCTACATACTATCTATCTATATACACACATATACACAGTCCTTATAACCCTTTCTTCCCATCTCTCATCTTCCATCATCTTTAATCATCCTGCATCATACATCATCTTCTTTCTTTAATGCTGTCATGGGAGCGTGAAGTCTGTCACTCCATGCTTCTGCTTTAGTGCTCCCTCATCACTATGTGCCAGTTATTAATGCAGAGCATATCCCCGCACCCTGCATCGCATAGTGGTTAAGGAGCGCGTAAGCCGAGGTCTGAATTTACAGACCTAATGTTGGGCGGTTTGGAGGGGATTGTGTTCTCCCCAACCAGCCCTGCTCGTCGGAAACCTCATACCCAGACCAGCGCAATGCCCAAGGGGGCGCTAGATGAGCAGGGCTGGTTGAGGAAAGCCCAATCGTGCAGCTGCCTTTACACTCTCCAGAAGACCACCCCAGGGGAGGTGGCCTCTCTGATCGCCCCTCCCTTATATAGACGCTACTATTTGTTTAGGGGCTTCTTGGGGCAACTGCCCTGAGTGCCCATGCATTTAGATGGTTTCCTTAACATTGGGCCAGTTAAGGAGATCCGTGATCTCCCGAACCAGTCCTGGAGGCTGCAGCTGCTAATCGGGCGGCTGTGTGGCCCCCTCGCAGCTGCGCCCGAGGCGAGTGCCTCACTCGCCTCACCCTTCCTACGGCCCTGATGGTGCTATATCCATATCTATGTGGAAAAGGCATGACAGGACAAAGACAAGGACTGGCTGCAATATGAAAGAGCAGAAGAAAGAACACAGCAGTAAAAGGAGACACAGAAACACAAGAGTAGTAACAAGGACTTTCACGGCCATCAGCCACACCAAAGTACACTTTATGACAAAATGTATGTGAACATCCCTCGTCATTATTGAGTTTAAGTGATTCAGCCACACCCACTACAAATAGGTGTGTAAAATCAAGCACATAGGCAGCCATGCCATATACAAACACAGTAGAGTGAGTTTAACCCCTTAACGTCCAATGATGGGCCAGGCACGTCATTTTTTTAAACAAGCTTAGAAAGTGATCTATGATTACTTTCTTTGCTTAAAATGTGTTGCTGTAATGCCTCAATGCCAACAATCGCCTCCTCAACTTCAATGGTGTCGCTGAAGTGCCTCAATTTCAAGGCATTCTACAACACCAAACACCCACCCCAGGACTAGCTGTTACCGATCCAGAGAGTAGCAACATCCATAATGTTATAAGTGCTAATCTTTGACGCTTCAGTTGTGGAGTAGTTTCCATAATGCTTATCATACCAGACTGCCTGAGAATTATTGGAAATGTAGTCTCAACAGCTGTAGTATTAACTAACCCTAGCTGAACTACATGTTTGAAATAAACAACTTGTGCCTGCAGCATGCTAACTATGTCTTTGCCCAGGCTAAGGAGGAAACTCATTTACAAGGTTCAGCTGCCAGAGTAAAGGGTAGGTGATCAGCTGTAGGGAGAGCAAGAGAACAGACCAAACGACTCTGACAGCATGGGGTGTACAGAATTAAATACAAACATTTTTGCTGCATTCCACCTGGCTACCAGGTGTTTTTTCTGCTTTCTGTGTCTAGGTGGCCTACTCTAAATAGTCCTCTCTTTCTCCCTCCCCTACTGCTGCTGCTCCAGTAAGGCTCTTTGAATTTCATGGGGTAGCCCCCCCCCCCGGACACCCATGCCTCTCCTGTCTCCTGTGGTATTTAATTTGTATTGTGGATTGTTTGTCCTCTGGTCTATGTTGTTGTACATTATAATTTCTATACCCTCTACTGTTTTACCTTCACAGCTAACGACATTATTCTGAAGCCAAGCAAAAATTCATCTGAGATGCTGATTGACAGCAAGCACTTCCTCTTGGATTTTGGAGATTGGGAATTCTGCGACATCTTAGTGGAACAGAATATTACAGACAGACGCTCACAAATCATATATAGTGTACTGTCAGCCAAAATTGTGCATGCAGCCTTGAATGGTCACAATGGTCACTCTCCATTTGCCCCTACCCTAGAATTTCTGTACTGTTAACATGCCCCTCCTATTTTAATAAAATATGTGATTTTTAAATATTTTTAGGTTAAATTTAAATATCTGGTGCAGGTATGCAAATCAGTGGCAGGAAGATTTCCACACCAGAGAAATCAGAAGAAAATCGTGTTTCAAACCCTAGTGCCAGTTTCCCATCCCTCAAGCCATGTCAGGTAGCATAAGAAGTAGAAGGTGGAAGCTTATAGTGGCATGAAAAGTGAAAGCAGGCTCCCAGGAATGTTCCTTGGGTTCATATGCATTCCAATAAATTACAAAGTTCAGTTTTCCCCTGCAGGTATGTGAGATCAAGATTTTCTACTCTTCATATTTCATAGAGTCATCAACAATTACTGTGTCAGGTGGGATCTGGTGTCTAGGGTTTTAGTAGATTTACATGGAATACTGATAAGTAAGTTAAAAAGTAGTGGGTACCTGGGTAATGGGAACTGGGCCAATATATCTGGGGCCTAGCTTTTAAAAAGACAGGATAATTCAAGCATGCTTTTAACAACCAAACTTTGACCTACATTATAATCAGGGGCTATGTTTATATGAAGGTTTCTATGGCCAAACAAAATGTTTCAGGTTCTCTAAATATATGTTGTGCTGTTGTAGACCACCAACATGTGTTTTTTGGTAAATCCTGTGATAGAACCCTGTGATAACCTGTCTGAAGAAGTTAGTAAACCCAATGAATCATTGATTGTCTTGACCAGGGGTGCACTGGCCTAACAAGATACCAGGAAATCGCCCAGTATACTGCCTCAGTTGGGGAGGTCTTGAGCCTGACCATCCAATTATATGTGTGGCTGCAGTCGCAGCCGTATGAGAGAACATCCAATCTAAGGCGCAGAGCTCCCATACCTCTGCTAGTCAGTGCCACACTGGATATGATGTCATATTTGGCGATATGCTGACTAGCACACACAACACAAGGCTGTACTGCCAGGTTCAGAAATCGGGGACAGAGAGGTGAGGGGATTAACACACACATACAAGAATATGGATCAGGGCATGCTGGAGGAGGGTATGAAGATGAAGGAGATATAATACTGGATAGGTATGGGATGGGGATAATTTTGGTGCAATATGGAGTGATAATGGTAGATTATGTAAATGATGGTGGGAAGGAAGATGATGAGGATGATGGTAGTGGGAGGTATGAATATGGTGGTTGGGGACTGTCACGGAAGCCTCCGTGCCGTGGGCTCCTGGAGGGGACTGAGTGCCAACCTTACTACAGACTATAGGCCCTGGTACATCATAAGAGACTGTAAAGACTGAAGGGAGAAGTCGCTCTTGGCGGAGAGGGACAACCTGAGGTCCCTGGTCGGTCCGTCACAACTGGTTGGCAGCGGTGGGATCCAACTTCTCCTGGACTGATACTGGGATTGCTTCCTAGTCCGAGGGACATTCCAAACCAGGATCAATCTTCAGGAAACAGAATGGGGGTGAGCTATGCAGAGCTGATGGACCCATTTGGAGCAGAACCGGAGGCCCGACAGCTTTTGTCTCTGTACAGGACCAAAACTCCGGTGGAGGGGATCCTTGCAGTGATTAGAGAGGTTGATTGGCTCCGGATTCAAGTATATGAATGGCGTAGACAAGAGCTGTTTGAGCTTAGAAAAACAGCCTATTCCAGAGTATGTGTTAGTGGATGGGACTGAGGTCTCCACTGGCACCAGCTCAGCAGAAGAGCTGGCATTCGAGCAGGAGCACCAGGGAGGGAATGCAGGCAGCGGATTCGGGAGCGGAAGAACCTGTCCTCCTTCCCCAGCGGCAGATCCCAATTGAGGGAGCCGAGGATATTGTCCTCCCTCCACAGCGGCTGACAGATGGTCTGGGAGACGGCGCAGCTGGCCCATCTCCCCAGCGGCAGCTCACAAGTCCGGGAGCGGAGGAACCTGTCCTCTCGACCCAGCAGCAGATCCCAATTGAGGGAGCTGAGGATATCGTCCTCCCTCCCCAGCAGCTGACAGATGGCCTGGGAAACGGCGCAGCCAGCCCATCTCCCCAGCGGCAGGGGCACCAGGGAAGGGGTGCAGGTGACATCACTCCCCAGAGGCTGGGTGAGTGCATGGGAGATGGCTCAGCCAGCCAGTCTCCCCAGCGGCAGCTCACAAGTCCGGGAGCGGAGGAACCTGTCCTTCCTCCCCAGTAGCAACAGGAGCACCAGGGAGCGGACACAGGCACTGTCACTCCTCAGGAGCTGAGCAAGTGCCTGAGAACATGTGCAACCGGCCCATCCCTCCAGCAGGATCACCAGGATGGGGATGCAGGTGGCATCACTCCAGGGAGAAGGGGCAGTCGGCACTTCTGTACAGCGGCTGGTATGTTCATTGGGAGAGGCAGAGTTTGGCCGGGTGAACACTGCACTTGTAGGGTCAATTGTTCTAGGGGACCAGTTGGGACGGGATGGACTGACTAACTTCAGAGTCAACCCATCTGGGGTCTCCTCCTGTGTTAGTCTCTTTGTGAAGGGGGAGAAATGTTAAGGAAGCCTCTGTGCCATGGGCTTCTGGAGGGGACTGAGTGCCAGCCTCCTTACTACAGACTATGGGCCCTAGTAAATCATAAGAGACCCTAAAGACTAGTCTTGCCTGGTTATTTAGGTACTGGATAGTGATATCCCTTTACTTTGCTTGGGGATATTGCCTACGGATTGCGGGGGAATTATTGTCCTGAAGGGAGAAGTCGCTCTTGGTGGAGAGGGACAACCTGAGGTCCCTGGTCAGTCCGTCACAGGGACATTAGTTATATGAATTCTGATGTGGGTGGGTGTGATGATGGTGAGAGGCAGCTCTTCAATTACACATACACACACATTCACTAACACACTCTTAACAGCTTCCAGACACATACATACTATTTTTTATTTTCAAAATTGGAGATAATATTAGGACATTGGTGGAAATGCTTATAGCATTTTTTCATAAATCTCTGTTTCTTGGTTGATCTAGACCTGGAATGCAGGATTTGCATGTGATATTCAGTTGATTTTTTCTTTTCCACTTGGTTTCCATTTGATCTATATCTGAAATGTAGGGTTTCTACATATTATTCAGTTGATCTCTGTTTCTATGTAGTTCCCGTTTAATCTATACCCACAGCATAGTGTTTGCACATGTTATTCGGTTAATCTCTATGTTTCCATGTGGTTCTCATTGTATCTCGAGCAGCATGCAAGCTGCAGAGCTGCTTCTGCCCTGCTACTTTGGGGTATAATACACCTGCTTTGGCACTGCCCTGACAATGCCCATACCTGGGAATTCTACCGCGAGTGTGTGTGTTTAGGAAGTGTTTTACATGTTTACTGCTAAAGAATAATTTGTACCATTTTGCAGACTGTCTAGCAAACAATTTTGCGCATTTCTAGCTATAATTTTTTTTAAAAAAGATTTTATAGAGCTTTATTTTCAGTAATTTATTACAATTATTAAAATAAAATAGAAAATTATTAATTTAAAACTTAAAAATACTATTTAGCATTATTTGAACTATACCGGTGCTCTCCAAGTTGGTCACAACCCATACGTGGTAAAGAAGCTGAGCCTCTGCTTCTTTATTTTGGATTTATTGAAGGACTTGGTGGTACCCTGGCTCGTGCACCATCTTACTTCTGAGTGCTGTATTCCAACCTTTTTTCCTGTGTAACCCATACGTGGTGTCATGTGCCACGGTGATATTAAATCAGATCTATTCAAATATACTTCAAAAATGCATGCTTTGTGTGTCATGTAACCCCACAAATGTGCTGTGTGCGCAATTACATTAAAATAAAACAATATAACTCAGCACTTGGCGAGTGAATTGGAGTGTTTATTCAACCACGTGGCAAAATTTCAAATAAACATGTCAATTCACTGAGTGCTGAGTTAAATTGTTTTATTTTAACTTTTTTGTTTTGGATCTGGTGGGCACCAAGAATTTGAGTGCTGCCTAAAACAAAGATTGTGTGCACAACAATGGTGTCATGAAAGGGCTGGTATTGTATTATATTATTACGGTTATATGGTTATTATGTTTTTAATTCCCTGGTCATAGAGGGCTTTAATGTTCTTAGGATCCACAGTGATAAAGCATGAAAGGACCACTTTAATCATCTTAAATACACAATTCTCCATTTTTGTATATAGTTTACTTGAAGGCAGGTAAGAACCCGAGCAACAAGTCATCTGTGTTGTTGTAGAATGCTGAATGAGATGCCATAGCTTAGTAAAACTTGCAAAAAAATGTGCAGTTTTGTTTACAAATCCAATGGTTGGTTGTGCAGATTAAATATGTCAGGAAACCTAGGATAAGAACCAGCAACCCTAAGCAAGGGAGGTTATTCACCTGTCCATGTCACCCCTAGAAGGCCATGTGGTGGCTGGGACTCCTCTCTTTCCATGTCCCCTGTTGCCCTTGTTCTGGTTCCTGGCTCATTGATTAATCAGGAGCCTATATCTACCAGGGCTGCTCCTAGCTTCTCTTGCATTACTATTTTTCTTGGCCTCTGAGTTGTTTGTTCCCAATGTTTGCTTCCTGCTAGTATTGCCTTCTGTCTTCTGAATCCTGGCTCTGGACTCTGTTTATGTGTTCTCCTCTACCCTCTGTACCTTGTTTTGGACCCTTTGATTATCTGGTATTCGACATTCGGTCTGGTTTTGGATTTTCCTTGCATACCATGCTGTTTTCCTCCCATGTATGACTCTGGCTAACCTGACCTTGATAACATTCTCTGCTGTTCACATTGGTACCTGGTTTGATGTCAGCAGCTATTATAGAGACCAGCAATGACTTAATGGATTTACTATAAACTTTGAGATGGGTTGAACAGACAGGGTGCTCTATTCTAAGGAGAAGGGGAGGATTAAAGAGACGGGGAGAGATGAATAGAAAGGGGATAGTAAAGTGGGTAACGAGGGGAGAGATGATTAAAGAGAGGATGCATCGTGAGATAGGAGAGAAATTATGAGAAAGGGGAGCGAAAAGTGTGTATGTGTTTTGAAAGTGTTTGTATGTTAGAGCAAGCAAGTATGTACTGTAATCCTGTAACTGTAT
The DNA here is from genome assembly GCA_009364415.1 of Spea multiplicata. Lineage (NCBI taxonomy): Eukaryota > Metazoa > Chordata > Amphibia > Anura > Pelobatidae > Spea > Spea multiplicata. Next base: position 9,813,946 of record VKOC01000010.1, read on the forward strand.
GTAGTGTAATCCTGCATGTTTATGTGTAAAGGTAAGTGTTAATGTGCGTTTGTATGCATGTGTTTATGGGAAGGCATTTGTAAAAGCAGAGCCGGCCTTAGGTGTTCTGGCGCCCTGTGCGGACTACTCCTCTGGCGCCCCCCCATCCCAAAAAAAAAGGAATAAAAACTTGTAACAAAACTCCCCTTTCTCACTATCTATCCCCCTGTATCACTATCTACCACCTCTGCCCCTTCTCACTGCCCCCCTCTGCCCCTTCCCCTTACTTACCTTGTTGAGTCCTGCAGTGGGAGCGGGAGGCGTCCGTCTTCCCGTGGTGCGCGCTTCACAGCTGAGCGCCGGAACAGCAATCACATTCCTATCATGCCCAGGCATATCCAGATTCCAGGATGTACTCGCAGACTTGGCATGATAGGAGTATGATTGCCCTATCTACCCCTTCTCACTCCCTTCTCCCTATCTACCCCCTTTCCCCTGTCTCACTCCCTTCTCCCTATCTACCCCCTCCTAACTATCTACCCTCTCCCTCTTTGAAGTTCACTTACCTTTCAGGAGTCCTGCGGTGGGGGTGCAAGGCCTCTGCCTCCCAGCTCTGCCACTGTATGGAACAGTATAGAGTGATGGGAGTTATGATGTACTTTTAGAGCATAATTAGATCATGAAAAAGACATTGGAAATGGTACAGCATAACACCCATCACTCTCACACCCTTACCAATCCACACATATACCAATCCACACACATACTCATCCACACACATACTCATTCACACACATACTCATCCACACACATACCAATCCACACACATA
>VKOC01000010.1:9814854-9861505 GCA_009364415.1 Spea multiplicata
CCTGCGTGATGTATAGTTCAGTTAGTAGGGTGATTTTTCAAGAAGCCTTACACATTTGTATTGACTGTTCCACCTCCTCTGCTGTATGCAACAATTGTTATCACTAAATACAGAATTGAACATTCCTAGTACAGTTGAATGCCCAAAGCCTTCCTTGAAATAATTCTAAAATGATATAAAATTTGATATCATATCATATGGCAGAAAACCAGATACTGATTTTAAAAATGTTTCTTATAAGCGTCTGTGTTACTCTTATGTGAATGAAGAGCTTTCCCATGCAACAAGTCACAGCGAGACAATAGCACAAATTTGATTTCTTTATTTGATTTTGCACTCCTAAAGCTAAGTGCATGCTAAGTATTTATTATTTAATATTATAAATCTTCACTATAATCATGCTTCTCGTCAATACTGTGAAAGGTGCCAGCTATATCTCATTGTTTGTCGTCATCATGGCACTGAACGGGAAGTTAGAATTCTTCTAACTTTATTCTCTTGTTCTGATACCTAAAAAGAATGGTAAAAAATCGATATCCAATGCTGTGGCTTTCCTATTCTATAGTAATGTAAGCAGTAGACTAAATACATTTTTGTGTACGATATATTTTTTGTTAAACGCCAGACAAAAAAGGCATTCATTAGATTAGAATTTAAAGCAGGTGCACTGCAAACACAAAAGACATAAAGACGTGAAAGGAAAAAGACCGTATTTAATCCTGAAGATTTACCCAAACTTATTACAATCTTTCATTGAGAATGAGCGAAAGATAGAAAGAAGGAATAAACCAATCAGTGGCTGCCAATTGGTGTACAGGAAAAGAACGTTTCTGTAAATCTGAAATGTTTATTTCTTGAGTGCTAAAGAAAAACTCCCTTTTGGCTCTCCTTCAGCCATCATCCATGTGTTCATTGCCCATTTCACCCTTTCATACTTTCTCCTACCTCCCTCGATGCCCTAGTGTCTCTGTCCCATGCTCACATACCCTGAGTCACTATCGTTTTTGTAGATGAAATGATCCCTTAGGGCTTGTTAATAACTTTTATAGCAGGTCATTAATACAAAACCAGGAAGAATGCTGTGTGACAACACACACCCCTTTAGGTAATCATGACAGGTAGAATGTAGGGGGTTACACTAATCTCAAGGTAAAAGGGAACATTCTTAATGTTCCAAACTATATTTGAAAACCATCCTTCCTTGCTTTAAACTGCATTCAATGTATTTACTATGATAAATAAGTTGAATGATTCATTTAGTTTATTGAATATAATACTCAAACATAATGCCATTGATATGAAATATGACCTTCCTTGACTTTTGTACAATTTTTACAGGTGGTATAAATACAGTTGCATATCATAAGTATCCTCATCTTTATATAATATTGATACATACTGATCCTAACTTCCCATAACTTACCCATCATGATATCCATTGTACTCTGTTGAATTCTGATCCAGGTTGCATTCGCAATATGGCCTCTTATTGGATCTGGGATCTGTCCACATAACTCTCTCTATCAAGAGAGAAAGGTTGTTTTATTAGATCAGAGGATAATCAGTACCACAAAGGACACTATTGATAGATGATCAAAAAAGGCATTTTATAGCGCAGGGAGAACTGTAGAAAATATTTTGATTAGCACAATGCTCATCTGAATTAGTGATGAATTTCTCTTTCTCTTGCTCCTGAAAGCAAGAGTTATACTGCGTCATAGAAAATAACACATGTTGGCTAACAGACTGATTAGGCACATTTATCACTGGGTTGTGATAGCCCGTCCCTGAAAACTGCCAGTGGTCTACTAGAGAGACTTAAACATGCTAGAGAAAGGTGTAATCATACCTTTTTTTTCCTGGATTCTTGTGTTCTGCTCCATCCGGAAAATACTGTACAAGGTTCTAAAATCAAATTCTGTGAACATTGATATGAAAATCCACAGATTTCTGGAATAAAAATGAGAGGTTGATGAGCTGAGTTCTATTAAGTTGTAAGTCACTGTTATGGTTGCACAATATAGAATATGTTGACGGAGTGTTTACTTTTTCCAGATCTTTGCTTGTGCCTTGGTGTAGCTGCTAACGCATGCTGCAATGTGGTCACCAAGTCTCCTCAGGCAGGTATGGATCTTCTTTTTCTTTTTTCCAGGTTTAAAACCCTCTAGTCTTTTGAGATATCCTTTTACTGGCCTCATCAACTCCTTGCACTAAATAAGAAGAACGTTGAATATTTTTTGTGCTAATGTATAAAAACATTGTACAATTGCCTTGTGCTTAAAATGAATTAATTAAAGGAGAAATCTATATTTTATACCAAGACTTAAAATAATAGATTGTGTCTTGCACACAATTTTGGTTCCATTACTTTTTGCTTTTAAATAATTACTGACAATTATTATATTCATCCATAGAATGCTTACAGTGAGAAAGCTGTCCAGGTCCAGGCAATCCTTGTCTTGTTCAGGTGGTTTCTTGTTGGTCCTAGATGCTACAGAAGATGACTTCTCTGTCTGCTTGCATTTAGAATCAACACCAGGTTTCTTTTTCCCTGGCTTTAATGAGAAATAGAATTCAAAAATGTGTATACTGCATGAGATTACAGGTTAAAAGCAGAGAAATTACAGCTACCTTATGTGATTAAAAATGGTCGATCTATCGTTTGCATGCAAATGTGTGTAAAGCAGACAGCACCATTAAGCGTATATTTTAACTTAATTAAGGTCCGTGAACTATGAGATTTCTGGTTAGGGACTGATCATTTAAACTCTCAGACTTAACTATACATTAAATTGGGCCACTCATGGTGAATGTCCAATCTTATTTGACATGAAAGGCCAGGACAGAGATGTGTAATGTACAATTAAGTATGTAAGATCTCCTGAAATACGTCTCAAAGACTTAGGGTCAAGTGTGCCCACATCAGAAATCTGCAGGGCCTGGCCCTTTATATTCTATAGTGAAATCGGTTATTTGAAATGCTTCAATCCACCACAATTCACATAATTGACCCTTTAGTGTATATCCCCTTGATACACAACTACACCATTTAAAGAAACATGAGATTGTAAATAAACATGGATTTTGTTCAGTCTCTGGGTCTGATATTAAAAACTGTTTAAATTATGACCCAACTCGTAACTCTGAACCCAATCTTTTGATGTTGGGATGGTGTGTAGGGGAATTGCATACCAATAGTACATCTTTTTAACTGGTCATCAATCAATAGAGATAGAGATGGAGGGGTATAGCACTATCTACATTACCCCTACTATCTAACTGTTAATGTTACACAAAAATGTGTAATTTTCTTTGACTATTCAAATACAAACTGTCAACTGATGAGAATCTGATGTAATGGCGACTGTGTAAGTACTTGTAATAGTTGAAGTCTCTCAATGTTTTGCTGCTATTTTCATAATAATATCTTATATTTAATTGTATTAATTTATTGTGTCCAGACATCCCCAGACAGCTAACATCAACAAACTTAAAACATCTGATACAGGGTATTTACCCCTGTATCCTCCTTTACTAATTTCACCTATTCACACACATATATATACATGCATTCACTTTCCTACCCCTGCATGTGTGAGCAGGGGTAGGAAAAGCAAAAGTGCCCACAAGGCTTCTTGGAAAAATTATGTCAATGCAATGTTATTGAAAAGTCTGCCATGAAGTCCATTACTGCCAGTAACTATCCATCAGGCATCAGTTACTTCCACAAGCCTTGTCACATATGTCTGTTAATGTATGGCCACTTCTACCTCTGTCTACTTTCTTTCTAGCGTGTGTCTAGTTTGTAGTCCTATCAATGTCCAGCCTTCGTTAGAGACATTTTGTAAACAAATCACTTGCATGAGAGAAAATTACAGACCATTTTTTTGGAAATGTATCCCAGTTCTTGAAATCACAGTGTTTCTGTGTTCCAGATCAACACAGATCAGCAGTGGGTCAATGTAGATCAACACAGATCAGCAGTGGGTCAATGTAGATCAACACAGATCAGCAGTTTGTCACCACAGATCAATAGCATATGAACATGTCTGCCGCGGTGTCAATGAGCTGAGCTCACAATAAGCTGCATCATCAAACATTCTATTAAAGGGAAGGTAGCACTGATATAACCCAGAACATTTAAAGAAATATTGTTAAAGTGAACTTATTAGTAAAATTAAAAAATGCCCGTTAATTAATGCAGAGTAACGATTTGTCAGTGTGTTTTCATTGGGTTGTTTAAGCTGTTAAGCACCTTTTCAGGGTTTTTAAAATGTTAATATATGAGATACAGGACGAGTCCACACGTAAAGAAAGGCTTTAATATCAGATATATTAAATGTTTTATTTAATTAAAATGGACAATTAAAAAAATATATATCTTTGCCTCACAAAATAGCATTTATTTAAGGGACCTGTGTGTCTTTCTTTTTGTAAAGGTGATCTCAGTAGTCATTATGTAATTAATAAAATGGATATAGTTACAGGACACTCAAAAGTAGGTTACAATAATGGGGAAAAAATGAAAAATATTTGAATCATAAAGCACGTGTTCAGTAAGCATAACCTTATGATCGTACCTAAATGTCTCCAGTCCAAGTGGTATCAGACTCTTTTATACAACTGCATAATTGGTGATGATTTATGAATGTGCAGCGGGTGAAAATACAGGAAAAGGATGTGCAGAACTGTAAGCGTGTCAATGTATAAATTGTTTTGTTAACAGTTGTGATGGTTTTAGGACAAATCCATAATTCAAAAGTAAATCTGCAAACAAGCACATGGTACGATTGCTCCTTAAAAAGTGATACGTATCTCTTCTTCCCCATCTAGTCAATGTTGCCATAAAAATACCATTTCCGAGGTTTGGTTCTTCTGCGAGTAACTGCTGGCTGTATACACTTGGACGCACACCGTGAGCCCGATCTCCCAACAGGATGACCTGCCTTTGGTGAGCAGATGGGCCTAGCACACATAGTCAATGTTGTTATGTTTTAAAAGGTTTATTTATATGAATGGGGTGATAGACAATGTCAAGCCTATTGTCCTTCCAGTTATTAAAGAACCTTGTGCACATATATTCATATGTAAAAGAAGTTTATTTCTTTCTCACAGAGTGTTAACATTACATGCAAATACATTAAAGATATTCGATTAAGGATGCAAGTCAAAAGATTGGGAAATTTGTTAAAATAAAAACATACCAAATACATCATGATAACAATGTAGTTACAAATCAACTAGTAAAACGGTTTGTAGTAAAATATAAAAATCTACAATTATAAATATAAATTTGGTCCATGCCACTATTACAATATGTACAGCAATTGTCAGGTTATTTCTCCTACAGAGGAACAGATGTTATCTCAAAATGGTAAAGTGTTAAAATGTATTTGCTCAATAATAAGACGACTCGGATTATAAGACGACCCCCCAAAATCTGAATATTAACTTAGGAAAAAAAGAAAAAGCCTGAATATAAGACGACCCTAAAGGAAAAAAGTTTTACTAGTAAATGTTAATTCATGTAAACTATTTTTTTAATAAAAGCTATGATTGAGAAAAATACTTTTTTGTTTTTATTTCCTTGTATTTTCCAACCTGTCCCCCAGTTACGCACATCTGCCCCCAGGCTTGCCACTCCAATATGGCACTGTGGCCCATGATATGCCTTTTAACCCCCTATGTGCCACTCTGCCTCCAGAAATGCCTTATACCCCTATATCCCATTCTGGCATTTAGGAGGTTAAAATGCATATTATGGGGCAGAGTGGCATATAGGGAGGTATAAGGCATTCCAGGAGGCAGAGTGGCATTAAGGGAGTTAAAAGGCATTGTATAGAGCACTCTGCCTCCAAAAATGCCTTATACCCCTATATGCCACTCTGGCATTTAGGGGTTTAAAAGGCATATTATGGGGCAGAGTGGCATATAGGGAGGTATACGGCATTTCAGGATGCAGAGTGCTCTATTAAATGCCCCCTTAACGCCACTCTGCCTCCTGAAATGCCTTATAACTCCCTATATGCCACTCTGCCCCATAATATGCATTTTAACCCCCTAAATGACAGAGTGGCATATAGGGGTATAAGGCATTCCAGAAATGCCCTATGCCCCCATTTAACACACACAACACAACACACAACAGACACACCACACACTTACTTACCGGTGCTTCCAATTTCCTGCTCTATTGCCGGGGCAGCGGGTTGACGTCTCCTTCCGCTGCAGCCGGAAGGAGGTGGAGTTGGCAGCGGGGGTTTGTATGCGTCCGTCGCGCATACTTTCCCCGGCTGTCAGGGATCAGAGTTCCCCGCACCGGTGCCGCACTGTCAGAGAACTCTGATCTCTGACAGTCGGGGAAGGTCTGCGCGACGGACGCAGACAACCCTGGCTGCTAGCCACACCTCCTTCCGGCTGCAGCGGATGTTGTCTACGCGCATCGCGTAGACGTCAACCCGCTGCCCCGGCAATACAGCAGGAAGCACCGGTACCGGTAAGTGTGTGTGGGGTGTTAAATGGGGGGGGGCAGGAGGATCCAGGTCCCCTGCAGCGGTGCGGGGGATCTGGATCTTAGTCTCATAATCAGACCTCTATTTGAGGTCTGATTAGAAGACGACCCCGATTAGAAGACAAGGGGTATTTTTCAGAGCATTTGCAAATACGATAAATGTAAAAATTAGAGGGAATTTTTTTCGTTTTGTCCTCATCATTAAAACCAACTCACACGTGTTTCTTGCAGCCCCTCCATCTGTGGTCAGTTAATAAATTAGTTACAATAAAAGTAAAATCACTACCTTAACCTGAAAACTGCATTTCCCATTCCTGACCGATTCTTCATCTGTTTGCCACTGGTGGGGCCGGCTTGCCTCTGGGACATATATATCTTTCTTCCTTCGAAAACTCTGACGTAATTTATTCATTGTCGGTCTTCACAACCTGCAAATAAGATGCATATATATAATTTCAACTGCAATTACTAATGAGGCTCTCAACTAACCATAGTTATTCATTTTTAACTATTAGACTAAGACTTAAAGTAACGCATTGGAGTTTTGGGGTAGCGCCATTCAGCATGCATGTAAGGCATGTAAAGATTTAAACTGAATCCACCTTGACCTGCTTAGTGCTAGCATTCTTTAAATAAAATAACCGCCAAATTTACAGATCCTTTTAATGTTCAATTAACTCCAGAGTTAATCCATTAGTCACTGATTATTGAATTGTACATACAGTATTATAATTATAATAAGTATCAATTTAGTTTTCAGCTATGTAAGACCATCTGATATTCTTTGAAGTCCAAGTTTACTGTACGAGATGACACTGTATCCACCAGAGATGAGGAGCTACTGTACGAGATGAACACCAAATACACATAGTCATGCTAACACCAACTCTTCATATATACATGTATGGTAACCCTATAAACTAACCCACACACTCCAACACCATACATACACACACTAACCACATACCAACACACTCAAATGTCATTTGCCAACTTCAGCACGCACTCTGATCCCATAAAATCACACACTCTCAAAGATATCTCTCACAAACGAATCCTCCGGTCTACCTCACACAGAGCCCTGTCCTCACTGCACCACTACCATGGGGTCACACAACAGGTTACATGACCCCATTGAGGCATCTCGGTCATCCATCGGCAGCTCCTGCCTTAGCGCATCTATCAGATGAATTAAAATGGTTTCAGTGAAAGAGTATTATTTTTATCATCTTTTATTTATATAGCGCCAACAGTTTACTCAGCACTTAATACAATATATATTCAAGGGGTATCACAAGACGAGAATTGACAGACTAAGACAAACCGTTACATTAGGTGGAGAGGGCCCTGCTCACAAGCTTATAATCTTGAGGGAATGGGGTGACAAATATAACGCACAGAGAAAGGGTGAGAGGTAGTGTGGTGGTTGTATCACATATCTAAAATAAAAGTTATTACACCTCTATACAAAACATTCATTAGGTCTCATTTAGAACATGCAGATCAACTTTGGGTCCCATTTTTATGTGATATTGGAAAAAGTGCAAAGCAGAGCTTTGGGGGATTTTAGCCACAAGGAGCGCTAGCCAGAAATTGAATTACTTGCTCTAGAAGAAAAGAAAAGGGCATCCAACCAAGTGACCTTATCACAGTGTACAAAAACCACTTGTGGGTCAAATGAGCTTTTGCTGCGAAAATCTTCTCCCCAGGACAGAGCAGATATAACATAATACTCTGTTAAGATAAGAAGAGCAAGGGTTATGTTTTTTTTTTAAAAAAAAGAAAAAAAAGGTGTTCTTCAGCAAAAAAGCTCTGAAATGCACGTCGTTACTATATGTACTGTGAATATGTAATGTGAACTGTGAAGGCTTTAAGAATAAACCAGATTGCTTAAGAAGGGGTATTCACGGGGATGCTTTAAGGGACAGTTTAATGTCCCTTACATATCCACTATAGAAGAATGTATCTTAAAGTACTCAAGGAGTATTCCCCTTAAATGTTGTTTATCTAGAACTTACCTGCCCAAAACTGGAATGAAATTAGGGTTTTTTTCCCCATTAATTTGAATACAATTACAAATATCTTGGAAAAATTTAACGTGGAATCCATTTTTTTTTCTACCTACAAATGCCAGGCAACATTTGAGGACTATAATTCATATAATTAAAAAGTTGCATGAAGAAGCTCTTCTATTGACAAGCAGATAACAGAATCTATACAATAGTTTCACAATTTTGGTATCCATCAGCGATATACATTATAATTTGAATGTTTGTTATAAACAGTAAGTCACAGTACGTATTCATCGAGCTGCAATACTTGTTATATAGTAGGCATTGTGACCTTGGGTTGCTTTAAAAACACAAACACAGCCACAGTGCAAATTTTTGGTTTTGTGATCATTAACTGGGTCAGTTATCTGCACCAATGGTTCTTTCATCCAATTAACAGAAAGCCTACAATCCCTCACACCCAGTGTTGTAAACATGTACGCCTTTAAGTGCCTAAGGCGATTAAATTACTGTGCTACAATACATATGATGACAATCCCGCTCATGTCCTTCATAAACATAGAAAGGCATCAAAATAAAACATAATGGGTACATTTTTCACACTGCTTGCACAAAACCATATTCAGAGTTAGTGTCACATATACACGAACACATACACATGGCACGTGTCAGTGGGTAAGATATATTAGGCAGCAAGTGAATATTTTGTCCTCAAAGTTGATGTGTTAGAAGCAGGAAAAACGGGCAATCGTAAGGATCTGAGGGACTTTGACAAGTGGCCAAATTGTGATGGCTAGACCACTGGGTAAGAGCATCTCCAAAACTGCAGCTCTTGTGGGGTGTGTCATGATTAACTCATATAATGTAGTGAATGCATGGAAGGGTAACCCAGCAGAGGTGGTTAGTTTCTTTGTTTGAGCATTCCATGAGTTAATCTGAGGTTGATTTAAATGTGTTTCTTTGTGCATGCCCTCTGTATCTGTTCTGGCTAGAGGTGTCATCTTCCCAAAGGACCCCTGTGGTGATTCATGGCCTAAAAGATAAGGACCCTGAGTTATAGGAATTTCATTCCTATCTTAAGTGGAGAGGTTTCCATCACCTTTACCCCACCATAACTTATTGGCACATCAAAGATGGGACCCGATTCTTGGGATGGTGTCATATAATCAGTCATGTGGTCAGAGGGGCGTTTGCTTGCAAAAGTCTGATTTAGGGACAATGCAGAGACCAGAAAGTAGAACTCCATGATATACTCTGATCGGAACAACATCATAAGAAACCATCTGGAGTTAAGGAGTTCCCACAGGCCTGCTTAGTGGAGAAACTCGTGAGTGAGGGTCCTGTGTTTAAGTCCTATTGTTTGTAAGAACTGTTTGCCTTTTTATTTTGTATGTCTTGTTTTTTGTAATTCTGGTACTGTGTAATCTTTATTAAAATATTCATAACCTATGTCTGTCTTTGGGCTCTAGTATCGATATCCACAAACCCTAAGAGAGGATAACACGTTACCGTATTGTTATTAAGTTCTACTGGATATATATATGTTGTTTGCCCGGGGTGGGTTGATATATATATAGAGACAAAGGTTCTAATTCGGATTTCTCACGAATCCGGTATCAAAATCGTGAGTGGTGGCAGACTACCTGGGGGATACAGGCAGGATTTGGGGGTTAATTTGGTGTAACTTATACCCTGTTAAGGGGTGAAGTTAGTAAATCCAGAGGCCTGGTGCTATTAACCCCTTCATGCCCACGCCCTCCACACAGTCACGGCTTGGCAAGTAGTCCTGACCGTGACAAACTTGGTGGCAGCTAGGTGGGATATCTAGAGTTTTTTAGTGCTATTTGTATTGCCCGGTTTGGTGATTTTAGTACTAGAAGAAATTACATGGGTTTTGTGTAATTTCCCAAAGACATTACTCAGTGCCTAATTACAGACATACAGTGCAAAACAGTTCGTTCCTCTCCCTTTTTTGTTTTCTCTACCATACTGCATTATGGACGCATATCGACGACAGCCCAAAGAATCTCTGGAGCTGGTTTGTCAAGAAAGGAATATACAAATTTTTGGCAAAAGCAAAGAGCAGCTGATTTTGGATCTCCTGGAATATGATAAACTCTGTGCAGATCAGGCCATTGGAGCAGATGTGATTTTGGAAGAGCCTGTGGATCAAGGATGTTTTCCTGATAAAGTTAACGCCTTGAGTGCAATGGACTCTGAGTTACAAGTGGTACTAAAACATCTGGGGAGTGTGGATCCTCAGCTAAAGTTCAACCTGATTATGCAGTACAAGGAAAGAGAGAGCGAGGCTGCTGAGAGAGCTGCGGAGCGGGCTGAACGAGAAGCTGAGCGGAGGTATCAGCTGGAACTTCTACGGTTAAAACAATCTAGTCCGTCTCCCCAAAGCATTGTTAACGGGGATGGATACGCTAACCGACCCCGTCTGGAACACTTTCCAATACTGGAAAAGGACACTGACTTGGATTTGTTTTTGAGAGGATTTGAGAAAGTGTGCCGGCAGTACCAGCTGCCCAAGGAAGAGTGGGGAAAGTATTTAACCCCACGTCTGAAGGGGAAAGCCCTGGACGTGTTTGCTTCCTTACCAATGGAAGTTGATCAGGACTATGAGGCCATAAAATCTGCCTTGTTAAAAAGCTTTAACCTCACCCCTGAATTCTACAGGAAAAAGTTTCGAGAGATGCAGCAAGCTACATCGGACAGTTGCACTGAATATGCGGGACAGCTTCGGACTGTTTTCCGGCAATGGACTGCAGGGCTACAAGTTACTACATATGAGGCCCTGGAGGATCTGATGATTCTGGAGCAGTTCCTGAGGACACGAAGTCCGGAGGCCCGAGAGTGGATTCTGGACAGAAAACCCAAGACCACGGCAGAGGCGGCAGATCTGGCTAACGATTATGCCAACAACCGTACTCCAACAACCAAGAGGGTACAAGCATCACCAGGACCATCTACCTGGAAAGGAGCAGCCTACCAGCCACCCACTCCTAAGCCAGCAGGGAGACCATCACCCACACCTTTCCTAGCCAACAGAGCAGGGGCCACATCGGGCCAGGGGGATACCCGCCGGTGTTATCGGTGTAACCAGATTGGGCACTTGAGTGCCACCTGCCCTTCTAAGAGACCATCTCCACAGACAAATGGAAATGGAGGTACAGCTGGGGGAGCTGCACCTGTTTTATTTGTGGCTAGACCAAAGGAGGCTCAAGGAGACAATTTGCAGTGCGTAGCAGTTGAGGAACACCCAGCTGTCTTGTTTGTTTCCAGGTTTCAGGGGAATGAAGAGGAGAACCTACAAAGAGTGACTGTAGGTGACCGTGTGACTATGGGACTCAGGGATACGGGGGCTGCTTGCACTCTGGTGCGGCCTGAGATAGTAAAATCGGAGGATCTTATCCCTGGGAAGACCATGTCCATCCATGGAATTGGCGGGGTGTGCCCTGCGGTGCCAGTGGCACGTGTGTACCTTGATTGGGGTGTGGGCAAGGGTTTGCGGGAGGTGGGGATATCCGAGGATATTCCTGTTAATGTTTTGCTGGGCAAGGATCTGGGTCGACTTGTTTGCCAGTATGCACCAGTTGAGGAAACTTGCAAACCTGGAGGGCTGGTAGAGAGCCCTGTCCAACCTAAGGTACTGTCTGAAACTTTGGGAGTAGTGGGTAGCTGGGAGGGAGCCCAGAAGGTAGAGGTATGCCGGTTTGAACCAGCACCCAGGATCTTGCCTCCTGAAGAGATGGAGGGGGATGTGCACCAAGGGACCAGACCTAGAGAGCCAGCTCTAGGGGAAAAGTGTGGTTTGACCTTTGGAGGGGCAGAGGTTCAGGAACAGGGAGTCTGTAGTGGCTCTTCTGGTTCAATGCCCCCGGATATGAAAAAGCATAGTGTTACTATGGGTGATCAGGTAGCCAAGGGATTCGGGCATGCTGGGGATACTTCTGTCAACGTGTCTTCAGAAGTTGTATGTCCTGAAGGTATTATCCCTGGAAAACTAAAGGGGACTGGGGATGTGTGCCCAACCGTGTCTACAGCACCTGAGTACTTAGATCTGGATGCAGGAGAAAGTCTGCATGATGTTGGGGTGTCTGAGGATATTGCTATTAATCAATTTTCTCAAAGGGAAAACAAGGGATATATGGAATGCAATGTTTCTGTGAGTCAACAGCCAAAACTCAGTTGTAATGCTCCAGAGGAAATGTTTACTTTAACCCTTAAAGTGCTGGAGAAGCAGGAAAGGGGTAGTTTCTCCACTGTGCCTAAGACTCCTACAGCTGTAAAGTCTGGAGATAAGGAGGAGGGGGAGGAAAATTCACACCCTGTTATCCCTTTTGTGTGTTTACTGAGTGGGCAATGTGAGGGGCAGAATATTTCCCCTGTAGCTGTAGCGGCATACCAGCAAGATGCTGGGGCAACAGCTATAGAGGATAATATAGTATGGGATGACGAAACGACAGCTGCATTGACCAGTCAGCAAGAAACCCTTAGCCCACCGGATGCCCAGGACAATGGACACCCGTTTGCTGTCTTGCTTGGGAATGGGCAGCGTTTAGCTATCCTAAGCAGGGCAGAGAAACAAATGGATGAGGCCTTAAAACATCTGAGTAACTTCTCGCCAAAGGAAGAGGATTATTCAAGGGCTGGCAAAGAGTGCTTAGCTATGGTGTGTGCTTTGCAGGAGTTACAGCCATGCTTGTATGGTTGTGACTTCAGTGTTATAATCTGTCACAACCCTTCTCTTCAGGCAGATAGATTAGATGGAGAGTTTAGCAAGTGGCTCAGATGGAGTCCAGTGCTACGGCAGTATAGTTCTACTGGCTGGTGTGACAAGTCAGCTTCTATGAGAATGCTGACAGTTTGTCTTGTCAGGGGGAGACTAGAATTTAGGCAGACATAGTAGATCAGCGTGTGCTGACCTCCTCTGTCCACCATCTTAAAGGGGGAGGTGTCATGATTAACTCATATAATGTAGTGGATGCATGGAAGGGTAACCCAGCAGAGGTGGTTAGTTTCTTTGTTTTAGCATTCAATGAGTTAATCTGAGGTTGATTTAAATGTGTTTCTTTGTGCATGCCCTCTGTATCTGTTCTGGCTAGAGGTGTCATCTTCCCAAAGGACCCCTGTGGTGATTCATGGCCTAACAGATAAGGACCCTGAGTTATAGGAATTCCATTCCTATCTTAAGTGGAGGGGTTTCCATCACCTTTACCCCACCATAACTTATTGGCACATCAAAGATGGGACCCGATTCTTGGGGATGGTGTCATATAATCAGTCATGTGGTCAGAGGGGTGTTTTCTGGAAACAGAGTCTGATTTAGGGACAATGCTGCGAGCTCAAAGCAGAACTCCATGATATACTCTGATCGGAACAACATCAGAAGAACCATCTGGACTTAAGGAGTTCCCACAGGCCTACTTATTGGAGAAACTCGTGAGTGAGGGTCCTGTGTTTAAGTCCCATTGTTTTTAAGAACTGTTTGCCGTTTTATTTTTATTTTGTATGTCTTGTTTTTTTTGTAATTCTGGCACTGTGTAATCTTTGTATTTTTGTTATTAAAATATTCATAATCCAAGTCTGTCTTTGGGCTCTAGTATCGATATCCACAAACCCTAAGAGAGGATAACACGTTACCATATTGTTATTACGTTTTACAGGATATATATATGTTGTTTGCCCGGGGTGGGTTGATATATATATAGAGATAAAAGTTCTAATTCGGATTTCTCACGAATCCGGTATCAAAATTGTGAGTGGTGGCAGACTACCTGGGGGGATACAGGCAGGATTTGGGGGTTAATTTGGTATAGCTTGTGCCTTGTTAAGGGGTCAAGTTAGTAAATCCAGAGGCCTGGTGCTATTAACCCCTTCATGCCCATGCCCTCCACACAGTCACGGCTTGGCAAGTAGTCCTGACCGTGACAGTAGATATGTGTAAATCAAACGATACAAACCCCCAACAAATCCATCTTAATTCCAGGTTGTAATGCAACAAAATAGGGAAAATGCCTAGGGGTGAGTGAATACTTTTTCAAGGCATGGCATCTTATCCTGAACTTTCTACAACCCCCATACTGGCAAATAAACCATTAACCTGGCAATTAATATTCTGTACTAACATTATAACAATTCTAAGGTAGGTTGTTGAATCTAACAAGGGGAGTAAAAGATATTTTATGAACAAAATAGAGGGTCCAGGAACAATTACTGGCCAAGTGTAAGCCTGTGTACAGCGGTCTTAGTGACCCACCATGCATTAGACCTCTTATGTTATGCGCTGTAGGCAGAGAAGGAAAGTAGTTTATAAAACGTTAAAATCACTGTTTCACAAACCTACTTTTTTCTCAAATTCATCTACCATGCCTGCCTTGGTAATTGCAGCACGGTAAAACGCCCAGTCAATGGTTGGTGGCTTCTCTGGGAGAGAGGTCAGTCTAGAAAAACAATAATTACAAATGATGTCATTTCAGCAACAAACTTTTTGCAGAACAATACCATATGAGACATTCTTAAATAAAAAAACATTAAGAACGTTAAATACAGAAAACATTACATACGGTGTTATTTTACCAAATGAACATCTAGTTGTGGTACTAGAATAAACATTAGTTGTAGCAATAACTGCTTTAAACTAAAGCTGGCAAATTAAATTAGAAATCTTTATGCAAGCAGCGAGATTTATCTGTCCCTCAACACTGTTGAGGAGCGGAAAAGCACTTCAAGATGTGTGATATATATATAGTTGGCTTGCAAATGAAGAAATATATATCTTATGCCACATTATGATGATGCCCACTGTTCTTACTTGGCAGCCACAGTATCACAGCGGGTCTTCAGGGCATTGAACATTGCTTTTTGATTTGGGGGAACCCGCTCTGCAAACGCCATCCAGTCTACAGCCTTGATTGCAGCTCTGCGGCCTGCCATGGTTATGCTCTACAAAAGAAGAACATTTTGTTGAAAAAAAATAGGAGCACAAGAAACAAACGCAGCAAAGTTCTACGTAAACAGAGCCGTAGGGTTAGCCGATTCTGTTGGACCGGTACATAATACGTTAATTCTACATATTGACATTTTTAATGACTATTGTTCTTGTGAGCTTACAGTCTGTCACATACTAGCCACAGGATTTGTGCAGTGTATATATATATATATATATATATAATATATACACTGTATAAAAGGCATTATTAAAACACTCATCTACATCCACCGGACAAGCTACAAGACTTGCTTTTGCGACATAAATCTTGCATTTCTACCGAAGCGTGGGATTCTGGGTAGGCATTTGCCAACAAGGTTCACAATGATCACCTTATTAGCCTCTATATCCACTTTATACATGGATCCCTTTAGCAGCCTTTTAAACAAATCCCAGGAAGGATGGACGGCTGTTTCTTCCTTAACGGGAGGTTGTGATAGGGGCTTTAAGGATTGGCGCTGGACCCTAGGGTTCATGCAAATCAAATTAGGTATGGTGGGGAAGAGGGTGTGATGGAAAACCCCTCCACTAAGAATAAGTAAAAGCACGAATTATTAAACACTCATCCACATCCATCAGAGAAGCCAGAAGACTTGTTTGTTTTTAACCACAGAAATCTCGTAGTTCTACCACCAATGCCTGCCCCGAGCCTCAAAGACGGCATAAGAGCCTCCCATTAAAGGACGAAACAGCTCTCCAGTTCCTATTTTGATGCCCATTTTCAGTATGAAATTGAATTTAAACATTGCTCATCATCTTGGATGTATTTCCCTCCTTCGACGAGCTTTAATACCCAGATCAAGCCATCAAAGACGTAAGTTAACCCTTTCTTAAAGCACAACGATGGCTCAGAGCTGAAATGTTTAAATGCCGCGCAAACACTCGGGTTAGTAAATGCGCGTCAAGCGTTTCCTTGGTTCTCAGCATGTAGAGGGCATTCAAAGTGGTAAAGGGCATATTTAGCAGTCAATTCAGCAAGGTCACCAAGGGGTTACTCTCCAGCCATTACTACACCGTCAGGACACCACTGAGAAAATAAAAAGTCATGGGCATTTTTACCGCTCCGCTAAAACAATTGGTTTAATTCCTACATCCATTTTCACATTAGCTGCGGCCTACAACTGTACTGGGATATTAATACAAAGCCTCGGATATTATAATATCAGCACGTGACAGAACTAATATTAAGAATAGTTTTATATATGAAACTGGTTTTATTATTAGTTCTTTAACATCCCGATTTTGCAACGAACGCATTTTAATTCACTCAGCTGTCAAACACCAGATATAATAAAAAAGTCATGTTTTTTCACTTGTATATTGCCTACCACAATGTCAAAGTCTATTAAAAAAAATATGCAATTCCTGAAACAAACGTAATTCAAAGAGCAGACTCTCGCATCTACATTATGTAACGATCATTGCACGCACCGAGCGCACTATTACTTGGGGATTTACTAATACAGCGCTACAGAAATCAGTCTCACCTTTCTGTCAAAGACCCGACCTCCAGATACACTCGCCGGGTGATTGCAATGGCCGCTGTAAAGAACGTCACTCAATAGCTTTAGCCAGTCCCTCGAACAAGCCAATAAAAACACAGGTTTGAAAAGCAGGCTAACCAATCAGTCAACAGATGTCAAAAAATAAGAAGAGCCGTGCGGTGATTGGTAAGCTTTTAGCATGTGATTCATACCAATGCCATTCTTGCACTGCGTCCTTGCGTCATGACCTTGTGCAACTGCGCGATGATGTCATACATTGAAGGCTTGCGCCGTGCCTCACATTGGGCAGGGACAGGGTAGTTAATACCCTGACTCGTTTAACAATATGTGATAA
This sequence comes from Spea multiplicata, assembly GCA_009364415.1. Taxonomy (NCBI): domain Eukaryota; kingdom Metazoa; phylum Chordata; class Amphibia; order Anura; family Pelobatidae; genus Spea; species Spea multiplicata. The sequence goes on from VKOC01000010.1 coordinate 9,832,214, forward strand.
ATTGGCCAATAAAGCGCTAATAGTCGGCTGAAAGTGAAGGGTGTCGGGTATAGCGTCATGAGTGCTAAGCTGTCAAAGCGCTCGGAAGTGACGCCATCACCGGAAGAATCTTGTGCAGATCGTTTTGGTGTTATGGCTCCAGCGTACGCTTGGTTCTGTCCGGTGTGACCCAACATGGCAGAGCCGCAACGCGAAGGCGCTGATTTTGTTGGAGCCCCTTGCAGCCTGAATATACCAAGCACACGGAGCGGGCCATCGAGTCCCGGCATCGTTGCTGGCTCCCGTTCCCCGCGCAGCCCGACACCACAGGAGCCTGTGAGCCGCAAAGGGGGGAAATGGGTCCGACTAAATGTGGGCGGAACGTATTTCTTGAGCACGAAACAGACTCTATGTCGGGAACCCAAGTCGTTCTTATACCGGTTGTGTCAGGAGGATCCCGACCTGGACTCGGATAAGGTGTCAAAGACTTATTCATGTAGAAATCTGTATCTGATTATTCCCCGTAGCAGGTCCGCTATCAGGATAGAACAGGGAGGGAGCAAATCAGACGTAGCATCAATCAAACAATAAAACAGGCCTGCAGCATATAAACGGAGCTTTAAGACTTAAAGTATATATTAAAAATATTTCCCAGAAACCTCCCAGATGTTATGTATTCCGTGTTCATCATAGATAAATCCAAACGGTATTAAAGTTATGGAGGGCCAACACAAAACTGAATTGTGCATTGTTCAGAACCGCCCCAGCCCAACTATAAATATATATATATATATAATATATATATATATATATTGCACACACATTGCCTTTTGTTCATTACATACTGTTTTGTTTATATTTAAATAGTTGTTTTTTTTTTTAAAGAAAAAGCATACGGTACATAATATTTAAATATTAACGTAGCGGACCTAGAATTATTATTCCCAGCCATCTGAAGGATATTGGAGTACCACAGTTTGTGTAATTGATGGACTGCAATTGATGACCCCAGCTATTTCCTGTGCAGGCGATGAGTTCCTTTGACACTTTCCTAATTCCTTTTCTTTTTGCTTATTTGGCACATTTCAATGTTTCAGATCATCCAAAAAATGTAATATAAAAGACAAAAGTGACTAAAGTAAACTCAAAATGCAGCTTTTAAATGGTCTTTTCAATCACTAAGGTAAAGACGTAATCAAAACCTGTATAACCCGTGTGAGCAAGTAATTGCCCCCTAAACGTAATAACTACTTGTACCACCCTTGGAGGCATCAACTGTAATCATACCTTTGCTATAGGTGCCAATGAGTCTCTTACATCACTGTGGAAGAATTTTGGCCTACTTTTTTTTTTTTTTTTAATTCTGGCACATTTAAGTGTTTTCAAGCAAAAGTCTTGCGGGGTAATCAAGATTTTTTTTTGGTCAGTAGTGTTTTTCACCTTGAAAACCCTCCCATGGAGTTGTGAACGCTGACCTGCAGCTCTTTGCATGTTGGTCTTGGTTCTTTTGTGACCTCTTGGAAGAGTTAGACCTTTTATCCTATGTCACATTGCAAAACAGGTTCTATTTAATTGATATTTAGATTCAAAGGGCAGGCAGTAATCCTGCTGGGTGTGCCTAGAAAATTGAACCCAATAATGAAACAGTTTACTTGCCTGGCACGTCATGGGGTTTAAATGATCTTAGAAAGCAATCAACGATTGACAAAGGCTGATGGCAGATTTAGTGCATGAAAAGTGTTAAAATGCCACCATCTGAAATACCCTGGGTGTCTGGTTTTCAAAAAATAGATATACTTTTATGGAGGTAAACTGAATTGGCCAGCTTAATGTCCCCTTTGTCCTGAAAAAACATTGTATAACTTATGTGAGTACAGTGAACGAGAGAAGAAACTTACAGCTAAGCACACAAATAAAGCTTATAATAGCCTAACTCTGTATGTAATGGAGTTGGAATGAAATCTGTTAATGATTATATCAAAGAAAGAAGATATTCTATAAAACTTAACTTTTAACCCCTTCATGACAAAGCCCGTACATGTACGGGCTCAAAATGCATTTTTTTAATGCGTTAAGGGACCGCCCAAATTTGTATCCAGGATCCAAGTAGTAAATTATAGAGCCCTTAGTCTGTCTTAAGTAGTAGTTATCAATCTTGAGCTGCCTATGTGCTCTAGTGAGGCTCTAAGTTTAGGGACCTTATGCCTCACTACTGTTTATTATAGAATACTGATATGCCATTGTGACAAATATGCAGAAATAGGAAAAGATTGGGTGGGACAAATACATTTCAGAGCGCGTTACCCCAGGTAAGGGCTTTTTTCATTTTTTTTTGTAGAATGGACTTTAATATGCGTTATGTAGTGGGGCTGGGAACCATCTCTTTAAGTGCTGTAGTTGAGCTATATTGCTATAAGTTGTCCATTTACCATCTTATTTGCTGTATATAAACATCTCTATATTCAGTACATTTTCATCACTGCAAAATGTGGCAATATTTTTATTTTCTTCTTAGGACGAGACAGGAGCGTATCTCATTGATCGCGACCCTACCTACTTTGGTCCCATCCTGAACTATCTACGGCATGGAAAGCTAATCCTTGACAAGGAGCTAGCGGAGGAAGGTAATGTGTTTGATTTCATTTCACACAATGGTTTTGTGCTTGTAAAAGTTTACATGGCATGGGATCATTTTATTCTGTGGCTCTAACAAAATAGGGCACAGAATGGCGTGCGGAGGTGCAGCCTGTCAGACACCTTAGGGAGCATGGTGACATATTAATATTTAAATATATATATCGGTCATTATAGGTGTAAAAGGAGATAAAGTGATCTGACCTAACTAAACAAGATTTGGCCACTTGATTTTACATGCTCACAGATAGGACAGGCGAAGACTTTCATTTAAATACGAATGTAGTCTCCTGAAGCCCACATCAAAAGGCATGTAAGAAATTACATCCCTCTTACAGTGTTATTTTTTTTAGGGAATGCGTAACGAATAAAACACAAATACAAGCGTATAGAAAGACGTATAATGAAATCGGATAACGTCACCGCTACAGGTTATAAAACATAACATACACAAAAACATTTAATAATAATATAAAATCAAAAGGTATACTTAAGCGCATTCTTGGGAAACCTCTCTCAGCTCACAGGCTTCTCCCGAACGCTATATTGCGCTGCTTCGTTCGGATCCAGAACACTGCGCTCTCTTTTCTTATACTGACTATTGCAGCCCCTAACCAGTAATCCCAGAATCCCTTGTACCTCCGAGAAAGTGGTTCACCCAACCCCTCTTTCCAGAGATTTCCTGTATAACCCAGTTATGGAGGAGAAAGAAAGTCTATGTGAAACTACACACATTTATGTGAAAATGCAACATCTTCTGCTTCAGCTGTCTGACCCCCAGGAGAGTTATCCCATCTCTGTTGAAGCCTTTGATTCCAAAGCCTTTGTAGTGCATTACTATTCAAATGAACTTACACGCAACCAAACCTTCCCAAAACCATATATTTACTAAATGTAATATCACATTTTTAAGGCACCCTTCATTTCTTACACCTGTTTGTAAATAATGTGTGATAGGATCTGTAAAAAGAAACCTGAATCATTTGTTTAACCCCTTCACAACCGTACATGATCGCTACCCTATTGGAAAATGAGTGTGATTATTAACCCCAAAGATGCCGGACACCTGAGCAGACAGCAGCAGCCTTGAACCTGCGATCGCCACATGTGGGTATTTTTTTAGGCACGACATACCAGTTACCTCACTGCACCTATGAGCCCACGTTGGCATGATGTACATGGTATGTCACTGGTCGTGAAGCGGTTAAAGCTTCCTGTAGAGATAAATAATAGAAACACATATGATCTCTTACTAGACATCCTCAGAGGTGGCATAAATGTGTTATGCTAATTAGAGGGTCCTGCATTGTTGGAAACATTAGATCTATTTCAGTTCAGTGTACCCTGAGATAAATCAATATAAACAGTCCTTCATTTCCCCTTTGCATGCAGGAGTTCTAGAAGAAGCGGAGTTTTATAACATTGCCTCTTTGGTGCGTTTAGTGAAGGAGCGTATCCGGGACAATGAGAATAGGACCTCACAGGTAAAACCAAAAGAAAGGAAGCATCACTTGTTCTGTGTACATCCAAAGTATCTGTTGCTGAAGTGCATTACAAATTAATGAATATAAAACCTATATACAGTAAAACCAGATGACTTTATACCCTCAACTTTATAAAAGAGCCATCGGCTATTTATTGAACTTGTGTTCGACCTAAGGCCCTATCTCCATTTCCTGGTGGATTTAGGTGAGCTTTTGACAAGGTATTGTGTCATCTTGTGTTGGTCATAACATTCTTTTGATGCTGCTGACCAGTGCTATATTAGCAGTGATATCCTGGAATAAAAGGATAGGTGTAGAGTATTTGTTCACAAACCAAGTTATATATTTTTCTTGGACATCATGATCTAAAACTTTGTTACCTTAGCATTCCTTTAATCTATGAGTGCATTCTCTAGGTGACAGGGGAAATAATTTTTATATATATATATATATATATAATTTGTCTCCAAAATGTAACCTTCCCTCTCCTCGCCACAGGGCCCAGTTAAACATGTATATAGAGTGTTACAGTGTCAGGAGGAGGAGCTCACGCAAATGGTGTCCACAATGTCTGATGGATGGAAGTTTGAGCAGGTAACAAGGCACTCAGAAATATTGTAATGTGTGTTCCATTTTTGCACATTGAAGCTGCTGTTGCATTGATGTGAAATTGGTGCATATTTAGTATGTTGTGGAGAAAAAAACAGCAGATCTGTAATCTTCTTCCATATAAAGGTTTAAACTAAACCAAAAAAAAAACAAACAAAAAACAGACTTTCCACTTGATTTTATCCTGATTAGCGAAATTCACCAGCCTGCTTTAAGCTCTGCAGAGTGTGGACCTCTTAAAAGCGGCTTTATCGTTTAATGGCCACTTAATGTGCCAAGGTTGATTTGAATTCGAAGTCTGAAGTATTAAGTGTTCGGACATCGGACAAAACTAAATGTATATACACCACTCTAATATTCAGAATCTCTGGAGTCATATAAAAAAGCAGTGTTTTGGGGGGGGGGTTGGGGTTTTTTTTTTTTTTTTGCAATAATGCTCAAGATTTCACTGCTGTGGCGCACAAACACTGGTGGGCGGTTCTTAAAAAGATTATATCTCCAAACTCTTGTGTAACTAAATGCTTTCCTGTATTTCCTTAGCTCATAAGCATTGGATCATCGTACAACTATGGAAATGAAGACCAGGCAGAGTTCTTATGTGTGGTGTCTCGGGAGCTCAACAACTCTACAAATGGGTTAGTTATTGAGCCCAGTGAGAAGGCAAAGGTGAGAGGCCAATGTTTGTTGTACGTGCCTTAGGGTACACTTTAGAATTAGTTCTTGGCACTTTGTGAACTGGCACGTACCTACTGTTCTGAACTGAATTTTTCATCTTGCTTATGCTTCTTTCTTGTGTTTCTTCGGGAGATTATTCTGGGAGCTTAATTCTCAAGCAGTGTGTAGGTTAGGTAAAAGTCCCTTATGGCCTATACACCAGCTGTTTTTTTATGTTGGTATAGAGTACCTACTGGCTTAAAAATCTTTACATGCTTTTCTTTTGTTTCAGATTCTTCAGGAGCGAGGCTCTCGAATGTGAGGTGTAGGAATATTCAGGTTTTTTGAAAGCTCTGAGGCTGCAACCAAAATCCTTATTTCTTGTGGAGCTCATGCGCTGTATTGCTGATGCATTCCTGTTACCCTCAGCGGGCCTTAATATGAGGGGAGTGCACAATGTGTCCAGACTAAGACAAGTAATTATACCAGCTTGTTGCCTTCCCAAAAGCTGCCTGCCCTTTTTATTGTATAGAATTTTGGGGTATTTTAGGGTACACCCACCTGCGTGGGGTCTGTTGTGTTTTATTGTTTATAGTGTTTTCTCTGTGGCCTCTAATTGAAGGAGCAAGTAACTTCTGTTGTGCTTCTTTTACAAATGGACGACTACAAGGCAGATGTTTAGTCTTTTTGACTTGAATGGGAAATCTCTCTGGATCTTTGCCATGAATTATATTTCTTTATGACCGTTGCCAAACAGCTTGAACTTCTTCGCTCCAAGAATGGGCCTTTGTCCATAGTCTAATGTTCTGTAAATGCAGTCCTCAATGTGTTCTTAAGATTTGAAGAAGGGGAATCATTATTGGATTGGAGTCTAAGGCAGCCTTCTGGTGTCTATGCATGCAATCTCATAACCTACATACCATAAATTCTGTTGGGTTTTGTTGGGTGTTCTTTGTATGAACTATCTAACTCTTCGAAAACGGAGGTGCTGGTGGCTTATGTCTTGGATACTGTGGTTGTGTACATTTTTCTCTCAAGAATTGTCTTTGCCAAAGTTAATGTGCTGAGTTGTTTTTATACATATCCCTATTGAGCAGAAGTTTAGTAGCAAACCTAGTATTGATGACGGCAAAAGAGATGCTTGCTCTACATTTGCTCTACTGAATTGTTATATGTTTGAAAGCAATGTGTATTATCTATAGCAAGAGACCTCCTGTATTAAATTAATTCATGAAGGTATAAGATAAGTGATGATTTATATCAAAAGAAGCAATTAACCAGTTTTATTAACTAGCGACTGTCTACATTGAGATGTATCTGCAACAAACATTAACAGTGTGGTAAACCCTGCTTTGTTTCATGGGTCAGTGAAGTAACTTACGATTGATTTCACTGGTTATTCTCAAGTTATACCACTACAGGACTTAAGTTCCTCTGCCATCCCATGCTCATTGAATAAACCTAGTCACCAAGGAGTGGCAAGGTGTACTTTTTCTCATGTGCCAACTCACATACCCCAGCTGCTACATTTCTCATTGGTATTTTACAAAAGGTCTCAAAGTTATTGTATGAAGGCCTGCAACATGGTAGACATTCTTGGTGAAAGAAGCCAAATGGTTAATGATTTAAGTACATACATTAGATGCATGGTTCAGAGTGTGACAGCTGCAACACAGTGTTGATTGTAAAATAATTCACTTAAGACATCCAAAGGCAAAATATTATATTATTAGTACTTTGCTGTCTGTGACAACAGATAGAAGGGCTTGGAAACAATTATATGTAAGTAGACAATGCAACAAAGACAAAAAAAAAGCTGCAAGAAGAGTGCTGAGCTGTATAACTACAGTCATTAGTATCAGAAAAGCGAGGTGGTTATGCCATTTTACGGATCTCTTGTAAGCCCTAAACTATTGTATCGTGAACAGTTCTACAGATCCCATCTCCAGAAAGATATTTACAAATGAGGGCTAGTAAAATGGTGAATGGTTTGCAGGATAGTTATTATTTAAAAAAAAAAAAAAGGCTAAGTGATCTCAATATGTGTAGCTAGGAGGGGATAAGGCATAGTGATAGAAACATTTAAAGAGTAGAAATGTTAGAACAAGAGGTCGGAATCTAAAACTAGAGAGTCAGAGGCTTAGGTGTATTTAAAGGAAGTTTTACTTTACTGAGAATGATTGTAGATGTAAACATGAATGAGAGAGAAGTATGGCTATGATTACAACAATGGGCAGGCCAAGCGGACTTTATGGTTACAATCGGACATTCAAATTCTGTATTTCTAGGTTTTATGCTGTGGGCGTGTAGACGTGAATAGCATTTATGGATATCAATGTAATAGTCATATAGGATTTTGGAAACAATGTGAACTATGTTTAAAACTTCATTGTAATTCATTTTTTCATAGAAAGTACAGGGGCACACAGATGAGATGTCATATTTCTTAACTTTATAGTTTGCAGTTTCATACACAAAGAAACCCATGTAAATGTTTACAGCTTAAAATAAGCAGTATGCATGCATTAAAAAAAAATCCACCCATTTGTGTATTACATGCAAAAATGTGTCTCTTCTGATGATCTGCATGATTATTCCTGCCCATTATCTCCTACCTGTATGAAATGATACCATTTCTATCTCTGAGATTAAGATGTATACAAGCTTGTGAGACAGACAGATATTTTATGAAACTATATCAGAAATCCTTTTTGAGCTGTTACTGAATCATAAAATAACTTTTACTATATTAAAGTTAGACAAGTGATTCATTTTGCTCATTACTGTAGGTGTAAAATACTAACTTTTAATCAGCTCAATTTCAATACTTTTCTGTTTTCATTAAAAAAAAGTTTTAAATATATAGCACAATATTTACGAAAAGCTAAGTTTGTGAAGTATTTTAAAAATGTAACTTTAGAATCTCATTAAATGTGATGACATAATAAAAACAATGAAACAGAAAAACATTTCCATGAATATACTTCAGACCTCTGCTATTTAGCAATGTAATTGTAAGTTGAGGTTAAAAAAAACGCAATATTTATCTCAGAAGATCTCATTCACTTATTTACCTTTCAGTCTTATACCGAGTGTTCACTGAAGAAAAATGTATACAGAACATAAAGGATGCTCATATTAACCTCCTAATGACAAAGCCTGTACATGTATGGGCTCAAAATGCATTGTTTTCAATGGCTTTAGGGACCGCCCATTGTCCTTAAGGGGTTAATGGCATTTTTAGGTGTTTACTCAAGGCCAAACAAAGATTTTAAACAGTAGTTGCATGAGTCCAATCTTAACTTATTACATCTCGGTACCACATAGTAGCTTGTGTAAAGTTTTTATTTTGTACACTGACCCCCTGTGTAACAGTGTAACTGCATTTGTAAAATTCAAACATGCTATAAAATCACCTTAAAAGAAAGTTGGTTTATTTAGTGAAGCCGTTTTATAAAATAGTGCTTGTTTATGCTTATGCTTGTTATCCACCACATATTATACCTGCGCAATCACTGTGGATGTATTATAATTTAGAAGTTCCAGTCAACTAGAAATTTTAGGAATAAACCTGGAAGAGGATGGTTCAAATGGCCACAAAATCTCCACAGCTGGAGAATTGCATTAGTTTTCTCTTGGGGTCAGAAATAGTTTCTAAAACGATAATCTGACATCACCTACACCCCCACAAATTTATTGGAAGGGTTTCAAGGGGGGGGGCTCTACTCTTATCCAAAAACCAAACTCAACCATCTTTGGTTTACCAGACAATACTGGAACTGCAAATAGGATCTGGTTCTATGGTCAGATGATACCAAACTAGAGCTTTTTGGCATAAACACCAGATGTAGGTTTGGCACACAGATCGGTAGACATATGGAAAAGTTCCTTATGTCCACGGTTAAATATGGTTGTGGCTCTTTAATGTTTTGGGGCTATTTTTCTGCCAGAGGAGTTGGATATTTTGTTAGGAGACATGGTATCGTGGACATGTGACTGCCTCTGGATCTTCCAGCAGGACCATGATCCAAAACATGCATAAATATCAACACAAAAATGATCTACTGACCACAAAATCAAATCTCTATTTTTAATATAAGATTGTACTAATACTATACATACCATGATTTTTGTTTGAGCTGTTACAGCATGTAGGAAGTTTTCTGGTGCCTGAAACAATTGGCCCTGAAGGAGCTCTTGGCAGGGAGCTAATTGGCCTAAGAAACCTGTTGTTATTGCTTCCCTCTTGTAGCTTTATCAAGCTTCATTCAGTTCCCCAATGGGTAGTCATGGGAGTGAGGTATGCTTAACTCATCCAAATGAGGAATATTCTTACGCTAGAACACCCCAGCCTCAGCTGGCAGCTCATGATCCAAGCCCACCACCGGACAGGGTAAACCAAACACAGCACTAGGCGCCATCAGTGGCTAAACAAGAAATTAGGCAATAAACCATTTCTCACCACAAGTCTAGTATGGAGGTCGGATGCATCTCCTCCCCACTACTGCTGCACTTCTTTGACCGTCCTTACTAGCTTTTTTTTTTCTCCAAATAAAAAAATTATATTGTGGAAATTCAGTCCTGCTCTACGGGCTGCATGCTCCTATCATCTGCAGTGCTGCATGCCCAGGCCCATTGCTCTACTACTTCTGCTGCTCCTCTTCTGTAATGAAGGTGTTAGGGACTCCTTTGGGAACGCCGCCTGAATGCAGTTTCAAATTGCAAAAGGCCACTGAAGAAATGTTGCTTGCTGTGCACAGGCCTAATACTGACACCCCATACATACTCACTTAAACCAACACGGTTTAACACTGTACACTGACTCACACATACACAGATAATTACTGTACGCCAACTCCCCTACACACAAACATGCTCATTCTAATACCCCACACAATCTAGTATTGTACACTCATTGTAGCACCATGCATTGACACTACCCGTACACACAAACAAGCTAACACATACTGTACACAATTTAACTTGTACATTGTCACCGCTTATTCTAATCCTGTATACTGAAACAAACACATTTGAACCCTGTACACTCACACCTCCACACACACTCTTTTTAACTAAGGATAGGCGAAGACATGTTAGACATTTTCACAATTTCTGGAGCGCTGATATACTGTATTTGATATACTGTATAAGACTAGTTCAGAAAAAATCATCTGAAAAATGACCTTGCCTTATAATTGAGATCATGTTTTATTCCAACCTCAGGTCGCAGCAGAGCAGACTAAGCCTAGGGGCTTGTGACTCACCCTCACGCTCTCTCACACTTTCACTCATTCATGCTGTCTTACAGGAACCCAGTATGCATGCTACCTTCCCGAAGATGAGGGAAGGTTTAGTAGACAAGGCAATATCCAGAAACAGTCCGAAGGTCAGTAAAGTCCGTATAACAAGCCAGAGGTCGGGTTTTTAGAAGACAGGAACAGCGAAATACAAAGCCAGGGGTCAAAACCAGTAATCACAAATATCGAGGGCGCAAACTAAATAGCTCTGTCAGGAACAATAACTGAGCACTGAGTGAAGCTCAGTAGCAGTTTTGAAATCCTCCACTAGATGTCGCCCCACCTCCTTGCGTAGTGCTGTTGATGCGTGTTCCCAGGCTACGTCTTGCAGGAAGCTAGAAAAGGTAGAAGGGGGGGGGGGCGCGTGCCTAGAGAAAGTTGCCTGAGCTGGTTCCAGGAGGACGGAGGTTACGGCGGCGTGGGAGCTAGTACCCGCTATCGGCGGGTACTCAGGTGAGTTACTGCGGCGAGGATTCTCTCTGCCTCACCGCGGACCCTGACATCTGTGTCTGTGTCCTTTTCCTCTGCTTCTCCTTGCATCTTCATGTTCTTCAGTCTTGTTTTTTTGTCAGCTTCTCCCCATTATTAGCTCTATTATCTAGGTACTTCCGCCCTTTAGTGGGTGTACTCCAAAAGGCCAGAATAGTGCAGAGAGATTCACAGAGAAAGAGTGGTGCAGAAATGATTCTCTTTCTCATTTCTCAGTACCTCTTTTCTTTTTCTTTATCTCTCTTCTTTCTCTGTATCTTTCCTATTCTTTTTCTGTCTCTTTTATTTCTCCTGGGTAAGGCACCTCAGTCGGCTACCTGGGCCACCTGGTACTAAGACCGGCCCTGAAGCTTCCATGTCCCGGTCTCTTTTCCATAAGCTCCGCTTCTTCTCTCGTGTCTTACATTTATTTACATTGCACCAGCAGATTCCGTAGGATATATTTAACAGTAACAACCTGGTACAAAAGGAGAAGAGGGCCCTGCTTTTGCAAGCTTACAATCTAGTCGGTTCAGTGGGAAGTCGAACAGTAGGAGAAGGCTGCTTGGATGAGTTGCCTTTTGAGGTGTTCTTTCTTCAGTCTTCGTTCTTTGTCCACTTCTCCATGTGCCTTCTTTTCAGCCTCTCAATGAACCAAGGCTCCTGGTGCACTCCTGCAAAAGGATGGAGACTCTGGGCACACCCTCCACCTCTATTGGAGGAAATGGGCAGAGGTTGTCCCTGTGACCCTGCTCTTTTGCAGAAGTACTGCGAAACCTGTCTGCAATATTCTGGCCTCTTGGAGTATTTACGCAAAAGGGCGGAGCCATGGCATGCATCACGAGGACAGCCTCTCCCCCGTTCCTATAATAGGGAGAGGGTGTGTGGAGAGAGTCTGCCCTTTTGCAGAAGTGTTGCAGGAGGCCTGGTTCACAGAAAAGCAGATGAAAAAAGAAGACATAGGAAGATGCACACGATGAACAAAGACAGAAGGACAAGATGAGGCAGTAGTAGAAGCAGAGTTGTGAAAAGGAGACAAGGACACAGAACAGTCTATGGAGAAGGTAGGGAGACAGTGAGAGAGCTTGAGACAGTGTAAAAAAAAACATCAGTGTGAAAAAGTGAATTAAGCTTAGTGACAACGAATGTCATTTCCAAATGGAAAAAGCCCTCTAAACATCATCAGAACCAAAAAAGGAAGGAAATGAAATATACTATCACAAAGTTTGACAAAGGCTGGTGATAGAATTCCCAAATAGGGCATGTGACAAGGATGACCAGATGTCAAAATTCCACGTTGAAAAATGCACACCTCCCAAATATGGCATTTTAGCCCCCGAACAACATCTATGCATGGGTGGTATCACTGTACTCAGGAGGTGTTGCTGAACGCATATTGGAGTGTTGTTTGAAAGTGACAAATACCAAGAGTTGTAAATTCATACCTGAAGTACATGGTGTATGAAAAAACCCACAAAGAATTAATACTACAAGCTTTGAGAAAGGATGATGGTAGAATTGGTGTCTGGTTTTCAAAAATATAAATAAATTGAATTTTGCGGCATTAAACATGTTTCAAATTGAACTTGGGTGCAGGATTTCCAGATTTTTAAAAAATGGGTTTGAAATAGCAATACACTACTCGTACCTATTACCTATAACTTGAAAAAAAAATACACATTGCACATTTGTAAAATATAAGAATCTATTTTGCAGTTTTTACATAGCTTTTGTAGAAGATTTTTCAAATAAAGGTCATAAAAAGTTAGATGATATGTGTCACGTTGCAATGGATGTTGGGGCCACCGGAGTCAGGCAGGACCCAAGGAAACAGAAAGTTCAAAAAAGCCGAGGTCAGGATTCCAGAGGACAGGATAACAGTAAACACTCCAAGGTCAGGATGCCTGAAGATAACGCAGTCAAAAACAAGCCGAGGTCAAACACGAAGATTAAGAATGTATAAACGCAGTCTGTGGAACTAGCACAAGGCATAGAAGACCATCAGAAGGCAAGGTACCTTCAGTCTGAAGGGTTTATATAGGGAACTGCAAAGGAAGTTGGAATCTCCCGCCAAAAACATGACATCACTTCCTATGTCAGGAAACACGGCCATCTTGACTGTGGTGTAATCTGTAGTCCTGCAGTTTGGGCGCCAAAGCAGATTGCCACTCAGCTGGAGGTGTCCCTCTTGTGCGCAGCTCTACGGACGTCTGTGGCAGAGGACGTGCAGTGGTGGGGGGTCTCCCTCTCCTCCGTGGGGGCTGCTGCTGAGGTGGCCGTGCGGTAGAGGGGGGGTCTCCCTCTACTCCGTGGGGGCTGCTGCTGAGGTGGCCGTGCTGTAGAGGGGGGTCTCCCTCTCCTCCATAGCGGCTGCTGCTGAGGTGGACGGGGGTCTCCCTCTCCTCTGTGGCGGTTGCTGCTGAGGTGGCCGTGGGGTGGAGGGGGGTCTCCCTCTCCTCCGTGGCGGGAGTGTGGGATCAGAATAATAGTATCTAAATCTAATTCATGTGGTACACTAAACGAGAAACACAAGCAACACAAAAATGTTAAAACATCCACAGTCACAAAGGGTACATAGAATAAAAAACAGCCCGGTTCTTAAAAAACATTAATTTGAAGACACTTCATGTTGGTAGTTTTCCAAGCAGTGATTATTTACCTCTGTGGCACCTGCCCTAGACCTGCCCTAAGGCAGCGCCTCCAGCCGTTACCCTCCATGGTCGATGTTCCAAGTACAATGGGTGAGTTAGAGAGTGAGTGAAAGTGATTAAGATTGTGAATGCTTTTACATTTTAACGTGTGAGGGGGTCAGGGGTGCCAAATAAAGGATCCTCCCGGGGTACCAAATAAGAGCAAGACCGTGAGGAACATGAAGGCAATAGTTGCCAGTAGGCTGTGCAGCCCTACTACACAATGAAAAGGAAATTTGTAGAGAGTATAAAATGCGTCACCATGGATGCTATATGTGGTTTGCCTCCTGGGGCCACTAAGCCAACCATGTATCTAATATATGTTTCTGGCACGGAAAGGGCTAAATTAACTTGTGTGAAGATGCATGGGAAACAGCCGATTCAAAACAATGTATATGAACACAAGAACAAAATATCCTATACAATGAAAAGTATGTTAATCCATCTATGTTAACAGTGTGTGCAAATATAGATTAATATTCAAACTGTCCTTTTTCTTTTTTGTGCTTCCCGCAGACATCACAGGAATCACCCCCTTAAGGGGAAATGGGGGGGGAGTGGGGTGTCTCAGGACCCTGCTCCTGTGACCTGGAGGATTCGGGTGTTGACCCAGAGAACTTGTGAAGCAACACTTTTCCTGGAGTTCTCCAGGCCAAAACCCGGAGAGTTCCCAGGAATGGGCACTCAAAGATGGGACTCTAGGAACAATATATAGGTGGGGCACATAAGATGCCACAGTCAAAAGTGGTGGGACTACAAAAACTAAGTATATATTTATAAATAAGAAGCCCAAATACCAGAGTATTGCACTATACAATAATACATTTTTTATTGGATTAACGTAATACTTCAAAGACAAGCTTTCAAAAGTTTTCCTCTCTTCCTCAGGTATTACATCAGACCTGAAAAAGCAATTAAGTGCACAGACAGAACGACAGGTTTTTGTGAGAAAAGCTGTATCTAGCTTATTTTGGGCCTGAGGCAAAAGATGTATATAGACATACATTGCCCTTACATATAACTGCCCATACATGCTGCATTCACACACAGCTGCCCATACATGCTGCCTTCACACACACACCTGCCCATTATGACACATATATGCATGCACTGCCCTTACACACAGCTGCCCATAAATACATATATACACATACACTGCCCTTACACACGACTGCGCATACATACTTTACAAACACCTGTCCATACACACTGCATTCACAAACACCTGTCCATAAGCACACATATACATAATACACTGGCCTTACACACACCTGCCCATAAACACACATATACACTTATACTGCCCTTACACAGGCCTGTCTATACACACACGATTACACATACACTGCCCTCACACGCCCATATACATACACACACCAGCTTACAAACACACAAATACCTATACTGCTCTTACACACATCTGCCCATACATACATAGACACTGCCCTTACACCCCTTTCTCCCCATATCTTACCTTTCTTATCTTCCATCTTGCATCCTGTCGTGGGAGCATGACCTCTGCTTTAGTGCTCCCTAATCACTTTGTGCCAGCTATTAATGCAGAATGCCGGGAGGTCTGAAGCGATAGATGTGTGACCTCGTGCTCCCTAATGTTGGGCTAGTTAGTGGGAAATTATGATCTCCCCAATCAGCCCTGCTCATCCGGCGCCTCCTACCCAGACCAGTGCTTATGGTGCCTGGGTGCACACTGCCCACAGGGGCGCCCGATGATCGGGCTGGTTAGGGAGATCAAAATCTAGCAGCTGCCTCACCGCTCGCCCCCTCCCCTATAGATACGCTACTGTTTTACAGGCTTCCAGCAATGTAATTCACCATGGGTGAATGGCAATGTGCCAATTGGTCCTTCAGCTGAGGCAGGGGGACACCTCAGTCTGGGTTCAGTGCAGCTTGAGCTAAGTGTGAGCTGTCTTGATACTACCAACATGGCGTTTTGCTCGGGGAATCCCCCCACTGGATTTGCCCATGAAACAGGGCAAATAGTTGGTGGCCAGGAAAAGATAGCTAACGCATAGAGGAGATTTTGGTGAATGCATCTAGCTTTTACATGCAAGAAAATATGAGGTAACACTCAGCTGTTAAATGCATTAAAATATATATGGTGGCTGGAACGTACATTTGATGTTTGTTTCCTCCATGCCCCTTCTTTGACCCCTATCTTGCTCACTTCTCCCTCCCAGTTCTTTATTCCCCTACAATCTGGCTTGCCTCTTACTTCCTATCAATGTTATTTTTCCCGTGATTCCACTCCTTTTCCACTGTGCTCTCTGAGCTGTTTTTGTCTCTGGGATCTGCAAGATGAACCAATCTAATGCCACATGTGACAGAGGCTAGGCTAGCTGAGGCTCAGAAAACAAGAAAGGGTGAGACTATGAAGTAAGAAAAAGTGAGAGAACGGATAAGGAGAGGGTGATTAAAGGCATGCTAAAGTTAGCAAGAATAGGAAGTATTGGGAGTGGGCGGCACTTAAGAAACAAAATGACTAATACAGGAAGAAAGAAAGCATGAACAGCTATGGGGTACTTTATTATTTCATACGACTATATTAAGCAGGTTTTATTGATCTGCATTAGCAGCTTCTATAAATTCTCATATTACCCAGTGTAACTACACATCTTAAACTATATAAACTTTGTTACTACTGTAAATGAATTTCCACATAATCCTCCTGGTGATGCATACTTCTATAATTCATTATTTTTCAATGTCTGCTTCCTGTAAATTATACTTGTAACGAAAAATCATAATATTAGTCTGTAGTAAATCAGTACATAGTGTGCAAATATTTTAAGATTAATGTAAATAGTTATCAGATATGCCCATCAGAATAACAGTTAGGAAAAAGAGAAAGTAACAGGATTAAGGTTAGAAAGTGTAATAAAAAATCAGTATGTAGATGTGAATATGTACTGCCTCTTCTTTGTCAGGTAAGCATTTTATTTTTTATGTATTTGTTTTGGAAAAATGCAGATTAACCCCTCCAGTCCCATTAGGTTGTAGCTGTACATCCTTAAAGCCTGTGGGAAGAAGCCCATTAGGACATATAAGCAGTGGCAACTCTAGGAACAATATATAGCGTTGTTGTGAGCAGAGCTGTAGCTAGCTCCTTTTGAGCCTGACACTGCCCTTACACAGGCTTGCCCATAAACACACATATATACATACACTGCTTTTAGACACGACTGCCCATATACACACATATACACATACAATGCCCTTACTCATGTCTGCCCCCCCCCACACACTGCCTTTACAAACACCTGTCCATAAAGACACACATACACTGCCCTTACACCCCCCCCATAAACAAAATATATAAATACAGTGCCCTTACACTTGCAAACACAAACACTTGCCCATGAACACACATACACTAGCCTTACACAAGCCTGTTCATACACATATACACTGCCCTTACACATGTCTGTTCATACACATATACACTGCCCTTACACGCACCTGTCCATACACACACATACATACTGCCCTTACACAGGCCTGTCCTTACACACACATGTATAGACATACACCGCCTTTACACGCACATATATACACATATACACACCAGCTTACAAACACACAAATACCTACACTGCTTTTACACACACCTGCCCACACACACCTGCTCATAGACACACATACACTGCACTTACACACACCAGCTTACAAACACACAAGCCTATTATTTAAAACTATTTTAAATACGGTAATTATTTATTTTAAAAGTCACTACTAAAACCCCTAGCTAGCCAATAGTATTAAAAATATGTAATATGGGGTAATATGTAAAGCATGGCTATGGCCCTCTGGAACATGACAAATATATATGTGGGGTATGACTCCTTGTGCTGAACATAAATTGAGGGAGACTGGTTAAAGAACAGGTGGTGTTCGTATGTTATTGTTTCACAGGTAATATGTCAAGGGACAGTGTGTGCATCAAGGGTATATGTGAAGGTGAAGTATGTGTTTAAGAGGGGATATCAGTGTTTCACAGTGTAGAATGTGCATCAGGGTGTATATATCAGAGTGGAGAATGTGAGGATGAATAAAATGCATCAGAAAGAATGTGTATCAGGGCATACTGTATAGGAGAGTGCATAATATTAATTAGGATATATATAAGAGTTTAGAATGTGTATCAAGGATACAGTGCAGTGTACAGAAAATTATGTACATAAGTTGGTTAAATGTCAGTGGATGTCTCTTGAAGTGTTGCTTTTTTTACCTAATTTAATATATGAACACATTTTCTCTGTATACACATCGTGGGGAGCTTTACAACTGTAGAACATGATATGCTTATACCTTCCAATCATAAAAAATAGAAACACCAGAGAACAGATGAGCAAATGAAATCTTAGGTTCCAGCCAGCACCTTAACTACGTAAACAGAACGGAAACCTGATAGCAGCTTGGGGTTTGTAATATCTAACTTATAAAGGATAAGGATCGTTGGAATCAAGTAAGTTTATATTCATTCGAATTGGGATTCATTGTCCCCTTAACACAAGTAATTCAATTATACATTGCTTATAGCCTCTTGTTTGGATGCCATTAAGGACTGTATTTACAAACAAAATTAATATTTTATGAGTATTTCATAGTATTTTACAGGCCTTATAAAGTAGATACACAGATGAGAGGCGTCTTCCTATTTCTGTGGCCTTATGAGATAATATTTATCACGGGTGTTTTACAAACACACACCAGCATCATCTAATGAGGCAGCATAGAACACCAGGTGCTGCTTTATCTACCTCTATGGTAGCACCACTTACAGATACATCAGTAGCGGCCGTTACCCTCACAAAGGTTCACTGCTAGAAGACAAATGTCCCGGGAGTTACTTTCCTGCCAAAGCCGCCACAACTGCCGGTCCCTGTGTGTGGAGAGCGACTCTACAAGACGTTACCTCTTTCTGGGGGATTTTCCCGCTTTATTTTAACTCACCTCTCCCTCACACACACGTCTTTCGTGTTTCTTTTGTTCCTGAGGGTATTCTTTCCCCAACAACTACTTTTGGATGTGTCAGCATTGGAGAATGTATATCTTACATACTGGACAACCTATAAATAATATATGTTTACATACAATATTATTCCAATATTATTCAAGTGACATAGTGTTAAAAATTGAAAACTGAAAGGTCATTTTTTTTCAACCTCCATCCGCAGCTGATGCCCTCTTCCTTTATCCGTGGGCATGAGTGCTGTGTCACCAGATAATAAATCGCTTTATTCAGGTTAAAGGGAAGGAAACACAGGCGTGTCCCGTGGAGGGAGGAGACCGCTTTTCACAATGTACACGCAGGTAGACGCAGGGAACTGCCAACCTAATCTGGCCGGTACAGGTGCCCAGGACATGCAAGGAGAGCAGAGTTTAAACGAGTAATAAAGCGCTCAGCAAAGAGTGGGATAAGAGAGTCCGTGCGAGGGTGAGTGTAACAGGCGTAATATACGGGCACTATTATTGTGTGTTGTCCTTAACCGTTCATAATCCCCAACGTTAAATATCTGAATGCTTTCTGGCAACGTACAAAACTTTGCCAGTCCCTGTGGAGAGAAAGCAGTTTATTATTACTACAAATACAGGAATGTTTCCTATTAGACTTCCTAAGCGGCTAATTGATAGATTCCGTGGAAAAGCTACAGTTTGGGTATTGTTCAGGGGATGGGTGGATTTGCATGATCCATCACACTACATCCTTTGAACAGCGGCTTTTCCCTACTCTAATGGCTGAAATAGTATATCATGTACAGTATATGTACTTTAGGGGTTTTTGCCTTTTTTTGGATCAATAATAGGAAGGTGAGGTAGAAGGGTTGCACTTGATGAACTTAGGTCTTTTTTTTCAACCCTATGTACTATGTAACTATGTGTCACTTTTCATGTGTAATATATTTAATGTGAAATTATGTGAGATCCTGTCAGTACCGACTCATTTATGTATTTTTAAAAGTGATAGTTCAATGATGTTGGTATGGATGTGAGAACTTTTTGGATGTAGGACAATCAGAATGTTTACAATGTTTTGTTTTATATGTATCTGTGTAGTTACTCTGTAATATTATATGAACTGTGACACGCATGGGCTTCATGAGTTAAGTCAAACAGTAAAAGTTACTAAATATTTTTAGCAGCCTTCATCCCACCTAGTAAGTTAAGTCTCACATGTACCCTTAAACACAATAAATTTAGTCAGTGTGGTAAATATGACTGCCAGCTAAGCAGCTGATGGGCAGCCCCACTTCAGTACCAAAAAGTCTTTTTAGTAATTGTTAAAATTAAAAATGTCCCCAAATTCATTAAAAGTGATTGTGGGGGGAAAAAACTGGCCAGAATATTTAGCTGTAAAGAGGAAAACCTCAAATGTACAATTAAAGGAAAACTAATATATACCTTAGCAGCTTGCTTCCATTCCAACACATTGTGGGAGGGGAATAAAAGACAGCATGCCACCAGCTTATCTATTGTGAGATTTACTGGACCAGGTGCTTTAATGGTCAAGAGTGTGGCAGCTGCAGTTTAGCATTGATAAATGTAAAATAACGCACTTAGGACTTGGTCAATTGCCCCCCTAGATTATCTCTTGCCTCCCTTTGCCCCCCCCCCCACCGAATTTGGGAACCCCCCAGCTGCAGGACCTGGGGAAAATGGGCAGACTAGCTGTACCAAATGATCCTTATCTACCGTCAAGTTCTATGTTTTTAGGTTTCTCTCAATTGTGTGCACAAGAGGAGCATAGAGATTAGCAAACTTGTAGAAATGTGCAGGGTTCTTTACCTATATTTTGTTTCTTTAGCATAATTAGATAATTTAACTTAGCCTGCTATATCTTTCTGCAATTGTCAGGTCATTTCAACAACAAAATGCATAATGCTCAAAACATGTGTAATATTTGGACCAATGTTTTTTTTAATGGAAGTACAAAGTATGTTAGGAGTCAACCATGGCTCCTCTCTAAGATTACCTCTGGGTAGTGTTGCACTTTAGTAATGTCACGTGTGCAGTTCAATGTGTCATCTATCTATTTTTAATTTGCTTTAATGGTGGCTAAAAGAACATGGTAACAAATTAGTGGTCCTGGAATATAGACAGTGATCACTATAACAAGCTACACAGAGAGTAATTGGAAGCAATTCATTGGGTTGCGAAGAATGTCAGCCCAACTTATGGATACGTTTTACTCATAAATTATCTACAACAAAACACTTCATCTGGAAATCTTGAGATTTGTTTAAACAGATTTAGCTCATGAGCACAGAAGTTTATGGTTAGTACAACTTGAACAAGGTAACCTTCTCAATGACATAATAGATGCATCATTAACCCCTTAACGACCAGTGACGTGCCAGGCATGTCATGCAAAAACAGTCAGTAAACGACCAATGAAATACCTGTAACATCATGGCATTAAACAAGCTTAGAATGGTGTTCCTGTAATGCCTTCGCTTAAACAGTGTTGCTGCACTGCCTGATTTAAGAGCTCAGGAAGCGATTAACAAACTCTTTTGCAAAGGGTGGTGTTAGAATTAGTGCATTGAAAGGGTTAAAATAACAACATTTGAAATACCTTGGGGCGCCTAGTTTTCAATAATATTTTGTTTGATGGGGCAAACTGCATTGCCCACCTTCAAAGATGTCCCAACTAGCACATGGGGCAGAATTACCAGATTTGGAAAAAATGGTTTTGAAATAGCAAAAAGCTAGTCCTTAAGGGGTTAAATGTATCAATTTTAATTTTAAAAACTACTCCAGAAGAGAAACGATATGGATGTCTGCCAAGACACTGATACATTTGTAACAACAGTTGATGTGGTTATTTTAATTGAGAAGTGATACAATTCTGGGATTTCTTCCAGAAAACTAACAAAATGGGACAAAACAGTTTGTGGTACAGGCAGTAAAATGTTTTAAAATGAAACCCTTTTTAGATGGGTCATTAAATGAAGCCTGAAATGCCAGTGCTCATTCCAGTTGTCTTTTTTCATGCATCTGCATTTTTAAGTATATGAGCTTCAACAAAAGTGGACAATGGTAATGGTATCCCAAATGTTGTGTTGTGAACATGTTTTCCGTGTGTTCCTTGCATCTGTGTAAAAATAATGTTCTAGAAGTTATAACTGGTCATTATATGAATTTAAAAGTTGTGTGACTGTAGCAGTATCAGAAGTATATGCTTGAGATAATGGATACTTATATGTACATAAATAAGAGTAGACTACCAAATTATATTATATCGTAGGTAACATGGCTTTCGGTAAAATGGAAACCACTGATGGACCATGGTCATGGGTGGTGCTCGTTGCGGTTATGTTCATACATGGAATGACGCTAGGATTCCCTTCCTGTATCGGAGTGTATTACACAGAGCTTCAGAACTCTTTCCAGGCTTCCAACACAGAGACTTCTTGGTTCCCATCAATTATTATGGCTGTTCTTCATGCAGGAGGTGTGTATGCATTATTCACCATAATTTAAAAAAAAAAAGTTTTTACTAAAAAGAAGCACTATTCACTCAAAGTATTCTAGAATTTGAGCAAACTTACAAACTGAACTTGTAGTCAAATGCATTTTACAAATAGTTAGAATGTCAGTTATGGAATTGCATTTGAAAACCATGCTCAGGTGAAATTGCTGCAGAACAATTGAATATAAATAGTACATTTAAGAAAATAAAGTAAGCCCCCTTTTCATGTTTAAAAGCCAATTTTAGGCTTCAATTACACTGTAAATGCATGACTCATGAACATATGATAAAGTGACACTTTCTGAAAGGACACGGATAAATCTACATGTACATTGTTTCCCACGCCTCCTTTCTCCATCTACAGGGCCGCTGTGCAGTATCATGGTTGAAAGGTTTGGCTGCAGAGTAACTGTAATGGTTGGCGGTGTCTTGTGCAGCATGGGAATGGTTACCAGTTCTTTCTCCCAAACAATTGTCCATCTCTATTTAAGTGCTGGACTTATTGGAGGTAGGTATCCAATGCAGGCTTTACTTATATACTTATATTGATTTTAAGCCTTCTAGATTGTTAGCTTGTTTCACCAACAGCCCCCCCAACCGTTGTTTCTGTAAATCCAAATTTGGAATTCACTTGTTATGTCCTGTTTGCCTGCTGTGCTGCATTATGGAATATAATGGTTCTGAATAATAATAGTAATACAATTATACATGGGAGCCTTGTCAAGAAACTTATTTTTAAATCATGACCTTTTAAGCCTCAATTTGTTGCTGTAAGGTAAAATAACGTTAAACATGCTGTATAGCAAAGTAAACACTATATCAGACCTCATTGTATTCATATAAATTATTTGGGCAACTGCATTAGCACACTTGACAATAAAACATGGAAGTTGAGATCTCTGAGTTTTGTAATTAAAGCCCATTTACACCCTTAATCTGTTCTCATTTTCCCATGGTTATCACGTTAACCCCTATTATTCTATTAACGTTATGTGTATTTAAAACTGGGAGACACCTTAGTCTGCCTTTCTAGTTCATGTTAGTTTGTAGTAGATTAGAAGCTGGTCCAAGATAAAACTGTGTGTCCCTGTTGGAGAGAGCTCGTTTGCCTCAAATCAGAGTGGCCATGGGACTTTTAGATGATCCTCCAAAACCAGGGACTAACTCCAAGGGTAAACGCAGGTAGAACCAAAGAAGTCTTTAAGAGGTAGTTGGCTTACAGGAAAACTGTACAAAAAGCCAAGGTCAGGAAGCTGGAGTTCAGAGTAGAATGATAAGACGCCATGGTCCGGGAGCCAAGGTTCAGAATATTTGTACAGGAACACAGAAATGTACAAAGATAGATTACACTGTGGCACAACATTGGTAAGGCCATCAGGGAGAAGGTGTAATTTGTATAGAGGGAGAAAAGGAACCAGATTTTGAATTTGGGAACCAATTTCAAATAGGAGTGACGCAATAGCTGGAGGGAGTCGCTAGATGACACAGGATACTGGAGGCCTCCCTCATTGCCGGGTTGGTGGGGCTGGCCGCATATAGCATGCAGGAGCCAACGCAGGGGATGAATAACAACATCTGTTTTTCTGCGTTGGCCCATAAAAGGTATACTGTTTGACTATGGCTTTGATTTTCCCTTGGCTAAAATATTGGCTAATATATTGGCTTATTCCCTTGGCTATATCTATTATCAATATTACTTTCTTTATAAATATTTGGCAAACTATCAAGAGGTAACACAATCCCAAGAGTTAGAAAGTGAAGGTCCTATAAATGTGCTATAAATACACATGTGTATATATACACATACACACATATATACACACACACACCAGCTTACAAACACACAAATACACTGACCATCTCACACCAACATACACTGCACTCACACCCCTTTCTCCCCATCTCTCAACTTTCCCATCTCTTACATTTCTCATCTTCTATCTTCTTTCTTCCATCTTCCATCCACTCGTGGGAGCGCGATTACTGCTCCCTCATCACTACGCGCCGGCAATTGATGCCGAGCGCCAGGACGTGACGTCATCCCCGCGCGTTCGGCATCAATAGCCGGTGCGTAGTGATTATGGAGCAGGGAAGCCGAGGTCTGAAGTGCCAGACCTCGAGCTCCCTTATGTCGGGTCAGTTAGAGGGAGGTCGTGATCTCCCCAACCAGCCCTGCTCATCAGGGCTAGTTGGGGAGATCACGATCTTGCACCTACCTCGGCATGGCCCTGAAGACCGGCCCAGGGGAGGCGGCTTCTCCGCTCGCCCCTCCCCTAGAGATTGGTGGCTTCGTGGGACTCTCTGGCTCGGTAACTACCCGGTACTCGGTTAGTACCCGCCGTATAAGACGACCCCCGACTTTTAAGAAGATTTTCTGGGGTTAAACAGTCGTCTTATATGCCAGAATATACGGTACATTTCACACAAAAAATTTTTTTCACTTTCCATTAGGTTTGGGTCTCTGTTTCTGCTTCCAGGCAGCTGTCACAGTGCTGGGATATTACTTCATCAGACGGCGGACATTGGCCAATGCCCTGGCTGCAACCGGAGCTTCAGTTGGAATGGCATTGTGGCCACTCATTTCCCAGTATCTCCTGGAAGTAATGGGTTGGAGAGGTTCCTTTCTTATCTTTGGTGGAATACTGCTTAATTGCTGTGTTTGTGGTGCTATAATGAGGCCAGTGAGATCCCCAACTCCTACACCTAACAAGGATTCCCATGTCACTGACTTGCCCACTAGTAAGCCCTGTACAGGTGAGGAGATGGAACATGGTAAAGGTTTGCGGAGGTACCTGGCTATTGACCTCCTCCTTCATCATCGTCGCTACCAAATTTTCACAATAGGTGTTACATGGATGGTTCTAGGTTTTGTCTTGCCACTCTTTTACTTGGTACCATATGCAACAAGCAGTGGGGTCTCTGAATCAACAGCTGCATTGCTGCTGTCACTCATTGGATTCATCAATATATTTGTGCGCCCTGTAGCTGGGTTGGTATCTCAACAGAAAATGTTCTCTGGAAGGCTTATGTACTTATTTAGTGGGGCTGTGACTTTGAATGGACTCAGCAATCTAGTTTGTGCAGCCTCTCCATCATTTCCAGCTCTGGTGATTTACTGCACCCTATACAGTGTCTCAATGAGTGTCATTGGTGCATTAGTATTTCAAGTGCTGATGGACACAGTTGGAATGAAGAGGTTCCCTGGAGCATTTGGACTTTTCACCATTCTGGAGAGTATCACCATTCTCTTGGGACCACCTTTAGCAGGTTTGTGACAAAGAGTAGGGTTTGGGATATATTTAACCAACGTGTACAATTAGCGTGTTTCACAGAGAGAACACGCTCAGACCTTATAAATCCACTATTTTCTCACTTCAGTAGATTTCCTTTTTATTTGTTTCACAGTGTTACTCTTCTGTATGCATTATGGACACCAGAAGTAGCTTGTTTACGTATGCCAATTAAGCTCCTAACTTCCATAGCTTTGCCCCCCCAAAAAAATAATAATAAAACCCCTTACATCAATTTTAGTTTCATTCAAATGTGTAATCTATGATAATTTACACTCTGTTATGCACCAGAGGATGTACAGGTTTTCTAGTTTTTTCCCCCTTTCTTATACTCAAAGACGATTGTTAGTTTGATTATTGTCAAATCCTCTTATTTTTAATCCTATGAAACTTTTAGATGTGTCTTACATTTTAGCAGTGTCTTACCTGCCCTGTATTTTAATCATTTTCAGGATTACTGGTGGATATTACTGGGCAGTATGGCTTGGTTTTCTATGCCAGTTGCATTGCAGTGACGTCGTCTGGCCTTTTCATGGGTTTGGCCACCTTTGCAGTTAACAGGAAGGATGCAGCCAAGAAAAGTGAACAAAACAAAGCAGATGCCATAAGCAGCAATGATACCAAATACACTCCAGCAAGACAAGATATGCTATAGGACGAGACTCTGTGACAAGAACAATCTAGCTCAGTCTTCACTGAGTATGTTGTGACAAAATGAAGTCAATATTTCTGCTTCAGTAAGGATTTGGAGCAGGAACACTATTCCAACATTCTGCCTTCACAAAGCTCAGACAAGAGGCCTTACTAGGTATCACAGAGTGTATTTAGGACACTGCATATAACTGTTGTTAAAAACACAATGTTAGCATGAGTTGTTTTTCAATTAAGAGTGTATTGGTCAGTGATGTCATCAAAGAAAGGTCAATATCATAATTTAAGGATAGCTGAAGTACATTCTGCCGCACTGAAAAGCAATCCATTAAACTACAGCTGCTACCAATGTTCCATCTAATTTTCTTTAGGTGGCGTGCGCAGAAAATTTCTCTTGTGCAAAAATTTTCCCAGAGCCAAAATTATGTGCGCACAATATAATATATATATTTTTTTTATTGGGAAAAACTGTTGTGCGCACAATTTTTGGATGTGTGTGCTCTCTAAAAGTGCTATATACGCACGCACAAGCGCACAGCTTAGAGGGAACACTGGCTCCTACGTTTAAGACATATTTAACAGCACTTCCAGTTGTAACCACTGCACTTTAATAAATCCTTTTACACAGTGTTAGGTCCAGCTATTACACAATTCATTATATAGACCCTCAATACGCTGTGATTAATGCACCAAAAAAATAGGACTAAAAAGGCTACATATTGCAACTGGTGTATGACATTTCTCTTCCAGACTCAGGAAACTACATAAAGGAACTACCTCTTATGTCACTTTTGCAAATATATAACATTTTAGTAGTACAGTTTTTTCCTCTGCAATGAAAACCTTTATTGATGTCTTGCAATTGTCTATTTTTATGGACAATCCTTTTATATCACCAAAGATATATAATTATGATTAGCAACTTGCTCTGAATCTTCAGATTCACTTAGCCTTACAAACCAAAAAATGTGAATTTCTGGACATTACAATGTAGGTGTGTGTATATGTTATTTTAAGATAATATACAAGAGATTTTAATAACTATGCAAAATGTAATGAGCAGTCTAGTGCTAAAGATGTTACGAAAGAACCACACCATGGTTAAAACCACACCATGGTTAAAACAGGAACAAAAGGTGTACTTATCATGTGTAATCTAATATTTCACCCAGTCTTCAAAGTAATCTTAATCTCTCTCTGATGCTTACTGATTATACAGAAAAAAATGGGAGGGTAGTAAAGCAAAGAAAACAAATTTGCCTTTTCTTTATTTTATATTACTTTACACATATACAATAAAATAATCTGCTGGTTTTATATGGCGGTGTTTTTTTGTTTTTTACTATGTGGCCTTTTACCAACTATACTTAATTACTTTCAATACACTTGAATAATATTAAATAGATATACATTCATACATAGATATACATATACATGTATAGACATACATTTACCATAAGCCTTTTTGGTGCAGGTTGGTTAAGCAATATATTGATCTGCAATGCAAATGCCTTTCTTTTTGTGTTCAGTTGCTGACCAAGAATAAAACAAACATAACAGCAAAATAATGTCAAAGAACACTATTAGTAATTAGTTGTTAGTAAATAACTGTGCATATTAAATCACTTCTCCAAGTGTAGTAATAAATACATTCACTTGTAAAAGTCTGAAGATTAAACTTGTATAACTATACTGTGTTGTCTTCAGAAATTCACACAACACTGTAATGTACATAAGTGAATTGAAACCAGAAACATAGAATTTGACAACAGATAAGAACCATTCGACCCACCTAGTTTGCCCATTACGTTAATTCATTGGCTTAGCAAGTTGCTTAAAAATTATGCTGTAGCAAATCAAACAGTTGAGGATGGATTAAAGAGCGTTGAGCCCTGGAACAATTTACAATGGAGGGTCTCCTTGTCACGAACGGGGTCTATACAGATTACTGTAATGACCCAGAGCGCCCAATGATGGAATTTCAGGAGTCACCGTGCAGTAGTGGAGGGACAGGGCCTGGTGCAGGGTAACCACACTTCCCTGAGTGTTGGGCCATCAGGATTATGTAGCCACATACCAGGACGCTGAAATAGCAGCAGGAGGTTTCCAGTACAGATAACATGATATAGAGATATCTTGCAGCTAAGGACAGAAAAGGCAGGACATAACCAAAGGAGTAGAAACAGGCTGCAGAATCAGGAATACAGGTTACAGGGATAGGCTACACACAAGATCCGCCATAAATAGGACAGGACACACCTCTGCCAGGGCACAGGACAGGACACAAGGCAGGACACCCCTCTGCCAGGGCTCAGGGCGGGACACAGTACAGGACACACCTCTACTGGGGCTTAGGACAGGATAACAGAATACAGGGCTGACGAGACTGACCAAGTTACCCAAGACTATACAGGAATAACAGGACTAAACAGGACAGACCAGACAAGGAGGGTCAGGAGGTGGGCCCTGACACTAAACCCTGCCTACTGAATTACTAATAAACTAAACATTAAATCTAAACACATATGAGAGAAAGACATACCTATAGACTGCAGACTGAGACAAACATAACGGGTGGGGCACAACTTATAAAGGAAACAGAAGCTGAAGCAAAGAGCAGGACTGGAATCAAAGAATCAGAAGTTCAGGGTAGAAAATAAGGAAATCCAGAAATGGATTGTAGCGAGACAGAGGAACTATAGCGAGACAGGGGAAACCAGAGATATGCAGCTCCGCGGCCTGGATGGGGCATGACACTCCTTCTCTGGATTTTCTGCCTTTAGTAAGCATCTTTTCCCACTTTTTAATTGCTTTCTGTCTCTTGCTGTCTTTTTTCCTACTGTTTTATTCTTTCTTTTGCCATACCTCTTTATTTGCACCTCACTTGCTGACATCTTTTGCTTACTTTTATTCTAATGTCTGTCCCTTTGTTCTTTTACCTTACATTTTTCATCCTTTTTCCAATTTATATTCAGCCCCTCACATACCCACGCACAGGCACATTCATACATATACAGTAAAGGAAAAAAGTATTTGATCCCC
>VKOC01000010.1:9872918-9915842 GCA_009364415.1 Spea multiplicata
ACCCTTCCCTGCACCCACACTAACACCCAGCCCTGCACCCAGTCACCCACTCTGACACTCACACATAGACATTCACACATAGAGAATCACTTACCTCAGCTATGGACCTCCACCTTCTTTGAGCTTCAATGAAGAAAAGGATGTTTGTCCGCGTGTGAATAAGTGGAACAACCACTTCCAAGCTTCTAGAAGTTGAAAACTTTATTCACACGCGGACAAACATCCTTTTCTTAATTGAAGCTCAAATAAGGTGGAGACTGCAGAGCGCGTAGCAGAAGCTGGGAAACGCTCGCGGAGGTAGGTAAAAGGAGCCGAGTGCTCCAACAACGAATCGATCACTCGATTAATCGATAACGGAAATCGTCGACAACGATTTCCGTTATCGATTATCGATTTTATCGATTTGTTGTTTCAGCCCTACTATATAGCCTTGAAGAAAGCTGTGACAGGGGCGGTATGAGAGAAACATTTAAATACTTAAAGGGAATCAACATGATAAAGGAGAAATACTGCCACAACAAGAGGACATCATTTTAAACCTTTTTAAGACTAATATCAGGAAATATTACTTTACTGAAAGGGTAGTGGATGGATGGAATTGCGTTCTAGCAGAAGTGGAAGATGTTTATCCAGGGAAGGTGTTTAAGCAAGCATGGTATAGGCATAAGGGTAAGCTAGATGTAAGATAAGGCCATGGGCTAAGAAAAGCATTCAGAGGTTGGGCAGACTAGATGGGCCAAAAAAAAAACAAAAAAAAACACCAATCACTCTGGGGGAAAAAATGGAGAGGCTAAAGTACCTTTTCAAACATGTCCCTGACAATCTTAAAGGCATGACATTTTAGTTTTCAACATATCCTACACAAACTATTTTTGCCCTGACGAAGGCCATGTATGGCTGAAACGTTGGTAAGATAAATTACTATTGTCAACTATTTAACAAAAATTTGAGTGTGTATGGTATGTTGATTTACTGTGTATTGTATTATTTTATTGTGCACCTTACCTAATCCTGCATTTTTCTATTGATGTGCACCATCGGCTTTAACATTAATGTATCTACAACATATCCTGAAATCAGCTGAATCTTCAGATAATCTATTGAAAATGTGAGTTTTACATGTAAATCTGCTTCTGTTGATTTTTATTTTATTTTATATATTTTATATATATTTTATTGTTGAGCACACTCCTCCAAATGATTTCTTCCTTTCTACAGGTGGACTGCTTGGTGCTGCAACTTCATCGTGTTGGGGAGCAGCTGGAGAAAATGAATGCCCAGCGTATGGATGAGCTCTTTTTCTTACTGAGAGACAGCTTTCTCTTGCAGAATGGTTTAAGTTCACTCACCCAGCTCTTATTGCTTGAGATGATTGAATTTCGAGCCGCCGGCTGGAAGATGACAGCTGCAGCACACAAGTATTACTACAGCGAGGTGTCCGAGTGACTCTCACTTTGGATAGATTTTTAATAAAGATGTTTTACTGGAATTCAATTTCTTTTAGCCATTCTCTCCACCCATCGTGGGGATTATTGCACCTTTTTAAAGAATTAAATGATCACCCCGTATCCTAATGAGACTTTGTTTTGAAGATGGAAAACAACAGGATTAAGGACCTCTACCCCCTTTATTACTAGCATTGGATATTAAGTGGCAACATACTTTGAATTTGTGTGCAAAAGGAATAATGCATACTCTGGATCGCCCTGCTGCAGAGAACTTAATTGCTGGTGTGAAGAATTTCATCGAGAACATGCAGTGCCTGATTTGATTGTCCATGTTATTGTATGGTGCCAATATGGGGACTCAGAAATGGTTCTACTAAGTTTTATAGATAATGTTAGCACATACAATGTATGCAAAGTTGGAGGGCAATGGTGTCTGTGAACCACCTACCAAACTCGTATGCCCCCTCAACATGACAATCATTGACTTTATATGTTCTGCAGATGTGGCTTCAAGATAAACTGTCTTATTTTAGATGTAAATACAGTATTGGTCTACTATACAAATGAATTCAGCAAATAGCAATAATACTCATCAGAAGAGAAATGAAACATACCTACACAATAATATATACTGCAAAAAAAATCAACCCAGAAATATGGGGGGGGGCTGGACAGTTTTTGGGGTTTTTTTGCATTGTATAGATCTGTTTACAGGTTGTTTTTTTTTTTAAATTTGATATGAATAATTTACATACCACTATTGTCTACTTATGTTGAATGAATTACAGTTTTGACAAACATTTCCCTTTCAGTGAATTTAGAGAGTGGCTGTGGATATTTGCTCTCGAATATATTAGGTGCTTATGGTATATGGTGTGTAATAAGGACACTGTTATCTATTGACTACCGTTATTTGTGATATTTTATGCGATAGGTGCTACTTCCGTTTATGGATTCTGCCCATTTTTTAACACATTGTCTACCAGTTCTAACCCAATCACCCCTGCAACGTTTGATATGGCACATCACGCTTTTGTAGGAGACTTAACAAGCCCCTGGGAAACTCCCATGTTGTGTGCATTGTTACAAATTATCTCATACGGGCACAAATATTAACCTAGAAAGAATGTTTCTGATTGCTTTTAAAAATTACTACCTAAGCAAAAAAGGGTAAGTATGTATGTGTGTGTGTATATGCATTTTTATTATTTACAGTAGGGAGTTCTAATTTATTCATTTTCTGCGTAACCAGGAGAGTAGTGTGATAGCCTGGCTTTCGTATATTGCAAATAAAATAGATGTTCATATGTATCTCAAAAATAAAATACAAATTCTATAATGAGCCAGATAATCGGAACCTAAAATTTCCTACAGGCCAAGTTTGGCCGTGGGCATTGACAACATATGATCTTACTAATTGCTCTCTATTTCCTCCTCGATGTGTGAGTACTTATATTATAGACGCCTTGGATTTTGTACTGTGTGAACTGAATTTCTTCTTGGACAACAGAGTGTTTGGGGTTTCTTTAATAGGCATTTTCTCTGCTGTATAGCATAATCCTGGGTGCTCTAATGCTTGTAACCCGAATTGTTTCTGCATCTGCTGAGATTTTTACAATTTACAGGCACTAATCAAAACCCTGAGAGCGGTAAGCCGGGTATCTTGCTATAAAGACTGTTTTATAAGATTTCTTACTTTTCATAGACTTTTTCATGTTTTTCATTATTACACAAAAGCTTTGTATTTTAAGCATTACAAAAAACTGATTTTATGTGCCATTTCAATAACATTTTTTTTAATACAATGTCTCTGTTTTGTTATTTAGTGCATTAAATTACCAAGATATACATTACATTGTTTCGAATGTAGTTGAAGTAGGCAACTGCAGGCATTATGAAAAATATTTTACTAAATTCTCCATAGGCACCAGCAACTTCCACAGGCCTTGTCTAACAAGCTGTTGCCTGGGTATGGATACTTTGCCTACTCTTAGTGGGAAAATTAGAAATTGCTTCATCGTATAAATATATATATGACACACATAGTTGTGGCTATAGATTATTCCTTGCCCCCACCCCCACCAAATTTGGAACCCCCAGCTTCAGGACCAAGTGGCACAGTGCCATTTAAATGCATGTGCATACTGGGCAGTTGCCCAGGGGACCCATGTTGTAGGGCAGTGTATGTGTAAATGTGTGTGTGTGTGTGTGTGTGTGCAGTATATGTGAGTTTGTGGGCGTGTGTGGGCAACATATGTATATATGCATGAAAAAGGGGCAGATGTGTGTAAGGGCAGCTTGTGTGGGCAATTCCATTCTTGCCTTGGGCACAAAAGGAGCTAGCTAAGGCTCTGCTCACAACAACATGTCGCTCTGTGTCTACACTTATTTGTAAACGATAAAGAAAAGCTTTAGAGCGTTTTCCTCTCTTTCTCAGGTCTTGAAGCAATACCTGAGGAAAATAGGAACATTTTGAAACCTTGTTTTTCTGTTAATCCAATAAAAAAAGGTATCATTGCATACTGCAATACTCTGGTATTTTGGCATCTTATTTATATATATTTCGTTTTTTTCGTTAGCATGATTTGTTGGTGAAACATATTAGTGGCCCCCCAGTTTTGTGGTAACTTATGTGCCCCCCCCTATATATTCTAGTGTCACCACTGTACTGCATTCAACCATGCAAGGTCAGTGGAGCCCAGCTCACTAATCGGTGTGATTAGTAAAAAAAAAATAAAAAAAATAAATAAATTAAAATGTTTAAAAAAATATGGTAACATGTAAAAATAATTTCCCACTGTCACCAAAAAAAGAAAAAAGTTTGTGTGTATATATATATATATTTTTATGAGCACGTCCTACAATGGTCCAGGTATTATGAATCTCACAATTTCAATAGATTCTAATAATTAGTAAATTCTGCGCTGTTAGTGTGTCTAAAGGTTGGAAACTACTGCGTTAAGTATATTGTGCAAAGGTGCCACAGGCAGGCTGTTTTGGGGGCAGCAACCATCACATAAATCAATACCAAAGTGAAACCGTCCGTGGAAACCCTCTGGATGCGGGTGTCAGTGTGGCAGAGCCTGTCCTGGTGTTTGGGAGTCAGTGTGGCAGAGCCTGTCCTGTTGTGGTGTGGTGTGTGGTGTGTGTTTGGGTGTCAGTGTGGCAGAGAGTCTTCTGTGTTTTCCTTGTCCGAAGTGTAATAGACCGGCTCCTGTCTGTGTGTGGTGTGTGTGTGTTGTGTTGGTGTCGGTGTGGCAGGGCCTGTCCTGGTGTGTGTGTTTGGGTGTGGTGTGGAAAAGCCTGTCCTGGTGTGTGTGTTTGGTTATCTGTTTCCTTATTTTACAGTAGGAACTATTTCATTTTTACTTATCCAGAGATAAAACACCCTCCTGAATTTGTATTGACTTCAGGGGACAAAACATTCAAGGCCCTGAAATCATTTAGTGTAAAAGATAAGGTATTGTGTTATTTACGCTATAATCTTTATTTCAAGGATTAGTCGCAATAAATTGTGGCTTCAGGCTTCCTGTGTTGAATGGCGTATCAGATACCGCGGCGCATACACTGATACACTGTTTCTGGTAACACTTGTGAGGAGTGTTAATTTCGGGAGCAGCAAGACCTGTAGGGTATTTATTCAATTTAATTTTTTTACTCTTTACCCACTTGTGGAGGTGCTCTCCTTTTTGCTTTCTATTCCTGTGTTGAATGACCAAGTATTATGTATGTACATATATGTTTTTTTCATAAAAATGGGCTTCTCAGTCTGAAATGCCCGGCCCTATTTTTTGGACCTGATTCCAAGTCTCTGACTTGAAAATAATCTCACCCCTGAGGCTGCAAGTTTCTTGCTATAACCCCCAATACAGGTACCAATGGCTGCACAATACCTCTGAAAATGAAAACAAATTAGTTTTAGAATTAAAAAGGGCAATTGGCAAACACTCTTAAGCATCTGTCAATCAGCTGTCAAATTCCATGTTACTGCGGACTCTCCTTTCTACCTTTAAACCATTTGAAACTGAGCTAAAGCTACATTTCATAAAGAGGTTTGTTAATTGAAACTATTTGGCTCATCTAACCTGCCCATTTTTCCTGCTATAAAAACTCATATCTTTATCAGTCTTTGGTCTCATCTTAGATTCAGAAGTCAAATGCCTCTCTCAATGTATCTACTACTGCTCAGCTTATCTAGCACCCTTTCAGTAAAGTAAAACTTCCTTATATAATATGTCTAGAATGCACTAGTTTTAGATTAAGCCCTCCTCACCATAAAACTTCACCTTACTCTGGCTGTTTTGCTTTTGGTGCCTTAATGGTTGGCCTAGAGGATGACATGCGGAAGCGTCAAAAAACCTGTGGGTGGTGTCTAGACATAAAAAAGATACTAGATCAAGAACTGAAAGCCAATCTTCACAAATCACCTCCATCACATATAACCCCTCAATCCCTCACACCTATCACACGTCACTCCTATACACAAACCTCACTTTGTCAAGTCTATCACATATCACTCCTATCACACATAACACCTCACACCTACACACATCATTCCGATACACACATCATTCCCTCACATCTATCACACATTACCTGCTCGCACTTCCAACCTCCCATCTGATGCTTGTTTAGAGACCCTCTTTTACACACTGTTTCATCCTCTGCTGCCTTTTATAGTTATCCACCCTGTTGCAAACCTTTTATACCTATGATATCTGTGGCAAAGCTCAGATGCCACCTCTTAGACCATACCTTTACCATCTTCTCCGGTTTCCTCAGGATTCAATTCAGGGGCCTTAACTTTGTCCATGCTTTAGCTGTGACCTACCCTATGACTAATGCCTTGCTAATATGTTTTTCTTTATTTTAGGAAAAATAAATGCCCAGTTTTATGAGCTGTTCTTGCTAAAAGACAGCTTTCTCCTGCAACATGATGCGGCTGTTACCATGCTGTTGGCTGGAAGATCACAGTTTGGCGTCAAAGTGACACCCAGATTGGAAAGTTTTTTATAAAGCTGAAAAATGATGACATTATGGAGATTTCTTTCACTTTATTACAAGTATTATTTCGCAACATTTTGAATGTAGTACTTAGTGCCCTAGAGTGTCTGACACCCTAAGAAACAAGTGCTGGGTGCATTCATGGAAAAGGGCAGTATTTGGAGGTTATGGACTCCATGGTAACTACCTCTGCAGCATTTAAGAAGACATAAACCAGACTTCTACACCAGGACTTTCACCACATCCTTTAGTGTAAAATGTGCCAGCAAGGGGGTAGACAATGAAATCTTTAATATCTATTTTTTTTGTTAATTTGCATATAAAATAATTATTTACAAATGGCACGATACCATGGCGACAAAGCAACTACCACCAACGGAAGTGAGCAAATGCTCTGTTTGCCTCTGCCATCTTATGTAGCTCATGCTTTTTTTTGATCACTTGACCTTCCCCATGAAAAGCTTCTATCAGAGCTTGGGAAAGCTTCTCATACATTAGCGTACGGCGGTGTTTGTTCTCACGGCATTCTGTAATTATCCATTTCATTGCTAGGAATCGGCGTCTATTTTCTGACAAAGGTGTAGGGACCTACAAGAAAATAATGAGATTTTTACGTATCAGGTTTAATAGTAGGATATCTTTGCTGCCTTTTGTGATTTTTATTTTTGCATACCTGATATGACTTTCCTCCTCTTAAAATGCCTGTTAGACCAATAACTGGCTGACAGTTGTTCAGTGCTTGGTGGAAGATAGTGTATGGGTTACATTCTATGTTTTTCTTCTCCTCGTCTGAAGCTTTGTAATATTTCTCCAACTGGACTCTTTTTATCTCTTCCAAAGTCTAAAGATTAAAAATGTTTTTGTTATTCTACCAAACAATAAAAAAACATAAGAAACAGTATATCACAATATTAACAAATAAAATGGAATAGTCAGGCCTTAAAGACCCATGACAAACAAAACTGACACTATGGAAACATAATTAGTGAAATATTTACAGTTATGTAACTAATCGATAATACATAGTAACAGAAATATAATTGAAAGTATAAAAAAAAATACATTGCCATTGACTTTCTTTACAAGATATACATCTGAGGGTTCTTATACTAATTCATCACTTTATCTGAGTAAATCTTAAAAAAAAAAAAAAGTGATATTTTGAATGAGCTTATCAATATGGTGCATAGCACTTTATGTTTCCAGAAATATTAAGAACTTCACATACAGAGCAAGAATTTCACATGCTGGTCAAAGATGTTGTTCAGTAAACCTTAAGTTTGACTTTCGCAAGCCAGGGTGCTTGGAGAAGGCATCATCCACAAGGCAATTTACTGTTTCTGTAAGTTTCTCACACAGAAGAAAGCTAGTTCATTAGCTTTAAATGTCTGCGGTAGACATAGTGGATTTAAACACTATTCCTGCTTATTTATATTGGATTAGCATCAATGTGTAACAGTCTAAGAAAATCAGGTGGGTACCTAATAATTTTTATCCCATACAAAAGGCAGTTCTGTCATAGAAGCTTGTACTTAGGTGCCTGAAGAAATTCGTATAAATGTATAGATGGTATCTCAAAAAAAAAAAGTTTTTTTTCCTATAAATTACCCAGACCAACACGTGTCAGGATATTGGGAATACATGCTTATGTGCAGGTTCCAGTGTGTGTGTTGGGTGTTTCCCCATTCCGAGGACCTTACCTTCTATTGTATAGGGGGCAGTAGGCGGTGGTAACCTTTATTAGGTGTTAATGTTTTTCATTTTAATTCAGCAGAGTTAACGTCAGTTAGTTGATCAGCACAATACTATTCTCTTAGGTAGAATTGGTTTGCCCTAGTGGGTTTTTTTGTATATCAGGTTATTTTAATAAGTTGATTTCAAGTTCTTGTCTCCTTTTTCTTAGTATGTGATTTATACAGAGGTAGTCCCTCATCTTTGAACAGGATCAATAGGGCCTACGTCTGATTTCTGTATAGATAATAAACCCTAGCAGTCATCGAAAAAACAATGTATAATTTGTGAAAAGGGGGAATCATGGTTGAAGAAAGATATCCCCTTTGTCACAAAGGTACCTATACCCCTAGGGGGTGAGTGGGGCACTACTACAGGTCAGATCATCAATATACTGTGTTCACTGAAACATATTATTTTATTAACATGATTAAGATGAAAACTCCCTTTGTATGTAGGACAAAACAGTAACACGATTGGCAGCCTCATGAATTAACCCATTGCACTGAAGGGAATGCGGC
Organism: Spea multiplicata; assembly: GCA_009364415.1. Taxonomy (NCBI): domain Eukaryota; kingdom Metazoa; phylum Chordata; class Amphibia; order Anura; family Pelobatidae; genus Spea; species Spea multiplicata. Next base: position 9,881,623 of record VKOC01000010.1, read on the forward strand.
CATCTTCAATTTAGACAAGATTGTCTTGTATTTAGTCATTGGCTTTACCCAGATTGACAGTATAAATTAATCTATTTTTTTAAAAATCTTGCTATACTTACCTTGTTCATTACAGATCGAGATAGAATCTTATCACCTCCTTTCATCATCATATTGGTGAATTTTCTGAAATTACAGAACAAAAAAATAAGAGAAAAGTCACTTCTCTGTGTATCCGGAGAAAAAAAACCTTGCAGCCCTTTTGGTTTTAACTTGATACAGATGTTGGTGTAAAGAGTATTATGTTTATTTTAAGTTTTTAGTATATTCTATAGATGGTCTATTTAGTTCTCAACACAGATCTTAAGTGCATGTGTATACCCGATGGTTGGGTCTGCGAAGACAGAACTGGTCACGTCTACTGGAGATGCCTTGATAGGTCTGACCGATTTCAGTTCCCGTTCTGCCCGCACATCCTCACTTAATTCCTCCAAAGGCCGCTTGTAGTGCTCTTTGTTTGTTTCTGGATCCAGATACAAAGGGCTGTACCGGCTGCCTCTCACGAGGATCAGACTGCAAATATAAAAGAGGAATCGTGAAGGAAAAGTTATCCATCAACATCTGTAAGCAAAAAAATAACAGACACCTGACAGAGGAATATGTATTTATATATGGCAGTGAAATATTATTATTGAATAGATACATTGAATACGTTCTAGACATGAAATAAAGATATACTGTGCCACAAACGACCAATTGAAAGGCTATTTAATGTCAATAAAACTATATATGTGTTTTATATTTCACCTAACTGGGATCTAATAAACAACATTTAGAAAAAAAAAAAATATATATATATAAAAAGCAAAGCAAAAGGACCACTTTATCTCATGTGGTGGACGAGAAGCAGCATTCTCACCAAACCAAGTACACCTACATTTTTCAGTAAGCGGTAATTATCAGTTTGGGGTGGGGGCTGCAGACCATAGCAATGCCTTTAGTGAGAACTTATGATATTCTTTAAAAAATTTAAATATTGAGGGTATTACCGTATATATTTTTTTAAATAAAACCTTGTCATTTAGGTAGACATTATATGATGACTGCAGAACATACGCGCCCCTGAATGCCCCCAAACGATCCCTCCCTTTTTTTTTTTTTTTTTTTTTTTTTTTTTAGGAATTGGAACGTTTGGCAGGTGCCAGTGAACGGAGGAATTGTAAAGCCCTATAATGCACAATAATGTTTACACTTAAGGCAGAAAACTGGTTTCTGAATTACATTACATTTCTTATTTCTAAATCGCTTTCTTGGTAACAAAATAAAGGTCACAAAGACACATAGAAGGTCTTCTGAAAAGGGTCACATGAGACATGCACCACCATTCTCACTTTGCTAATGGCAGCTCCTCGCTCCACACTCTCGTATCAAAGCCTAAAGCATTTGGTTAATCAATGTGTGTGTTTTAAATGTTTGCAGTTCTTCGTTCCTTTAATGCCTCCCCCCCGAAATATCTAATACCTTGAAAGACCAGCTCGAATTCGGGCAACGAACAATCTACCACAGGGCGCCGCCATCTTGACTTTAGTTGTCGCGACAGATGGACGTGAGACCTGTTCCAGAGCGCAGCGAGATCGCAACATTCTGGGCGGGGACTCCATCGCTCCCGTTGTTTGGGGGCGGGGCCTCCGCTGGCAACATGGCGGAGACCGACGGGGAGACACTGGAGTCCTGGCTGAGTGAGTGACAGCGACAGCCGTGGGGTCACTAAATGTCACTTTCCACCTATTCGTGCAAATATCACGCGTGGCCACAGATGGTCACCAGAGTTAGCTCCTAATATTACACAAGCTAAGTAAGCTTAATCGGCCATTGAGTGCAGGATGCGATAGTGATTAAAGTGCAGTTGTCTAGATGGCTGCCCGAATAAACGGTTTGAAAGAACAGCAGGACTCGCGTTGAAGGGGAAGTCATCATGTCCGGTTATATGGGTCTTTTCCGTTATCTGTTCTAGGCTCACACCCGCATCAGCTTATATGGGCATAGTCATTCACCGAACTAAGCCAATAATTCTATTACAATGCGAAATCACTGAAGACTGAAGTCTTTTCATTCACCGTCAGATAGGTGACTAAGCTGTGACGGGAGATTCCGTTTTAATGGGGGAGATTTTCTAGGACAAATGTACCAGGTGACCCAATTTGGGGCCCTAACAAAGATCGCGTGCCGCCGGATGAGTGTCTGTATGGGTTGCAGGGCAGCGGTTCCTGTATTTTAAATGCAGCTCGAAACGGAACCAAGTTTCCTATAAAAGAAAGTAGATTCCGCCGGACATTAACTTGGGGCGAGCAGACATCGCCCTATAATAAGGTGTATGTTTGTGCTTGTATGTTACTAGTTAAACCCTAACCCAACCTTAACGAAGACATTATTACACGTCTATCGGTACGGCCACTGCATGCAAGCAGGAGCGGGTCTGGTGTGGTATTTCCTTTCCGGTCCACAAAAAAAACCTAAAACATCTACTTTTTCGCTATAGAAAGGGACAGCCTATTTGCCATAATCCACGAGGTTCTGTTGGGCGGGAAAAAGTCCAAGATGATGCTTAATGGGGAAATATAAGAGCCACCTGGAGGTCCATGTGACGCAGTGTGTAACGTGATCATCTAAATATTAATGCAGCAAACGGCATTAAACGTCCTTACGTAAGCCACATAGTGCTGCAAAAATGGCGAAATGCGTCAGTAGTTTTGACCATATCCTGGTTTCATGTACGGCCCTTCAGATGCCAGCCTGGACTAGAACTTCCCCTTAAAGTATGGCTAGGAAAGTGATGCTTAATATGTAAATGGCACTGGGAGGAACAGAAAAAAAAAACATCTTTAACCAAAAAGCTCCACTTTAACAAAAAAAGTTCGTCACAAACTTTGCTAGGTACGCCGTTGACTATATAAAGGTGCCACACAAAGAGGGGAACACAACGTGGAAGTTCCACTTTAAATGTGTCTTTGGGTGAATGCCAGGTTGATGAATTGTAAGCATGAAATGTAGAGTTTTGATGTTTAGATGTTAATGGTCAGATTTAGCAAAGGTAATTGTTAAAGGCTGATTGTGACCGTTGCCATGGTAATGCAGCAAAAAACCTGTGGAAATTGAAATGAGAGGTGACATTGGTCTGTATTATTTCTTATCAACGAAATGGGTAATTCCGAGTGTAACCTTTTCTTGACCGCGATCATTTTCCTCGTGTTCCATATTCTGATAACTGAAAGAAGGTTCTTCGAGTGACAGCCCCTCATGTCCAGTTCCAAAGGTTTCACTCTGAACACCCACTGGCATTGTTTGCCGCCATCACCCTTCATGTCTGTTTTGTGTCATCATTGATAGAGGGCTGATTATCTTTCCTAAATACTGATGTTTTTGCTGTTGTAGATAAGGCCACCAACCCTTGCAACCGTGAAGAGGACTGGGAGTATATCATCAATTTCTGTGATCAAGTTAATAAAGAGCTGGAGGGGTACGTGTTTAGCTGTTTGGGTAACATTCATATCTGGGAGAATATAGCTGTATATCAGGGGCGTTCAACATGCGGCCCGCATGCCATGAGGTGCGGCCTGTGTGAGATCCCCAGGCAGGGCAACTGGGATCGCAGAATCGCAAGGGACCTGCTGGTTTCCTGTGGATTGCTCACACAGCAGTGTCTTTTGTATCGCACACGGGAAGCGGAACCCAGTGGAGTCACGTGAATTTATGTCACATCACATGACTCCACTCCGTTCCTGCTTCCGCTGTTCGGCACAAGAGAAGTTGCTCGCGAGCTACACGGTGAGAAGCAGCAGCCCCTGCATAAGTCTGCGAGTGACAGATCTGCAGTCTATAGCTGAGAGATGATTCTAGAAGTCTATAGCCTGACTGCTGTAGTACATATTGTTACTTTGGTCATGTATGTGTGACGTGCATTTTCCCTTTCAGTCCACAGATTGCTGTCAGACTTCTGGCCCATAAAATCCAGTCGCCCCAGGAATGGGAATCTCTGCAGGCGCTCACAGTGAGAAAAGATTGTTTTCAATATTCGTTACCTAGCACTCTGCTCTGTAGGCAATGTTTTTTTGCATCCAATTATTATTGTCCTTCATAGATTGCAGTTTTTCATAAATTGCAGAACAGCGTCAAACATATTAATTTCCAAATATAATGAGACCTACTAATTCACTATCCGCCCCTGTGGCAGTTGAGCTACTAATACACTAAGTCAAATCCAGGGAGCTTGTCTTAACAGATTTTTATATATAAAAAAGTTTAAAGGGACACTTCAGCCATCATGTGCACTTTAATGCATTAAATTAGCTGAGAGGGCCTTAAGATGTTCAAAATACGTTTGCCACCTTTCCCCTCCACCCAATTTAAGAACAGAATCTGCTTGTGCGCTATAACTGAATTTTATAACCAGGACAAATGGTAAATGGCCTGGTTGACGAATGGTCAAGAGTGTGACAGCTGCAGTTTAATGTTGATAAATGTAAAATAATGCACAAGGGAAATAAAAATTCCAAGGCAAAGTATAGCATTGGGGGGATTGTTCTGTCAGTGACAACAAAAATGGAGGATTTAGGAGTAATTATTTCTGAAGATTAAAGGTAAACAAGCAATGCAGCAAAGCATCAGAATAAAACAAGCAGGGTGTGGGGTTGTATAGCTAGAAGCATTGGTTGGAGGAAAAGATAGAGGTAAGTATGCCTCTTTATAGATCTCTGGTTAGATCTCACCTACAGTTCTGTGTACAGTTCTGGAGACCTAATCTCTAGATAGAAATGGTGACAAGAGGTCATAATCTAAGGCTAGAGGATCAAACACTTAGATGTAGTATAAGGAAGTATTACTTTACTGAGAGGGTGGAAGATTAGTAGAACATCATCCCATCAAAAGTGGTTGGAGGCTAAAGCGTGTGGGAATTTAAAAAGTATGAGATAGGTATAAAGGTATCCTGTATCTGTATTGAAACTCAAAAGTCTTGTGTCAGGGTGATCTCATTTTAACGCATAACCTCAGTACTTTTGAACTCTGTTATTATCTATTTTGCCATTGTTGGCACATTGCAGGCAAATTGTTATAGGTCAGGATTATTCTTCTTCACCTCTTTGTTTATTGGTCTCTGCTATAGCAGTTAGGTTCCGTGTTCTGTTTTCACCATAGGTTCTTGAGGCATGCATGAAGAACTGCGGCAGGAGGTTCCACAATGAAGTTGGCAAGTTCAGGTTCTTGAATGAGCTTATTAAAGTTGTTTCTCCCAAGGTCAGTATGTGCAGACATCATATCCATGTTCAGAAATCTAACCGGAGCTTAGAAGAAAAGGCAAATAAATGTAAATGGCTGTAGATTTCTGTAATGCTGTAGCTTGTGACCGGATGTACGCCTCTTGGGATTTTTTAAGTTACTCAATGGGCATCACTTCAGGACCCCTCCACTTGTTCTGTTACCAAGCATACGGTGCTTCCACTGACATTATTACTGTATTTGATCCCTACAGTACCTTGGTGACAGGGTGTCAGAAAAAGTGAAAACTAAGGTCATTGCGCTGCTGTATAGCTGGACGGTTGCTTTGCCAGAGGAGATCAAGATAAAGGATGCATACCAGATGCTAAAGAGACAAGGTGTAATGTCTCCCCTCATTCTTACACTGCCAAAAGAAGAATTACACATTCATATTCCAACTCTGCCTTTGCATGATATCCATTTCCAAATATTTTAATTCTGACTTTTACTTTTATTCCCCTCTGTTTTTTTATTCAAATTTCCCCTCTTCCTCCTCACATTCACTTTTTTATCATTCTCTTTATCATGTTATAAGATAGGTTGTGTATTTCTGCATCTTTCTCAATTTTCACATTCTATCTTTTCATTCTCTTTTCATCAGGCATTATTCTCTCAGACCCATTGATTCCATTGGATCACACCTTAATACCCTCTCCACCTGCTCGTCCCAAGAATCCAATCTTTGAAGATGAAGAGAGGTCCAAGGTAGGACAAGAATTCAGTGGCAGCTAGATGATGCTCCCTGTATGTGAGGGACAGCCTAGCTCAAGGCACCAGTGGGTGTTTTTTTTTGCAATCGTTTCATTCTTTGTAAATCTTATTTTGTGTTTCAGCTTTTAGCACAATTGTTAAAAAGCAAAAATCCAGATGACCTCCAGGAAGCTAACAAGCTCATAAAATCAATGGTAAAAGAGGTGAGGCCTTCCTCGTTTAGGGTGCATGTTTATGATGGACTGGTACAAGCTGTATAATCATAGATCTGATTGGAAAAACTATTATATAATATTCACATATTAAAGATTTGTGTATTTTATATTCTGTCCATCTCCACATTCTGCAGGATGAAGTGCGAATGCAGAGGGTGAGTAAACGTATTCACACTCTGGAAGAAGTGAATAACAATGTGAAGCTGCTGCAGGAAATGTTGACGCATTACAATAAAGAAGAGTCGTCTGAGGGTGACAGGGAACTTATGAAGGTGAGGTTGACTCCTTTGAGAAGATTTAAGCAAAACAATTGTTTAATTTCAGCTAGGAAACTTTCGATTTTACACTTGGCATATGAGAGAACAGACGTCATAGTATGGATTAATAAAAAAAAACAATGTTTTGAGTGATGCCCCCCTAGTAGAGTGTCCCACAGGAAAAGAACGTAAATAAAAAAGGTCCCGGACAGAAATATCATAAAGGCCATACGAATATGCAATGATCCCACCATTAACTGAAACTTGGTTGGGAGTAGAAAGGGTACATAATATACATGGATGATGAAATCTGATGGATTCGAGGTTGGTAAGGAGGAAGCACTGTACCTAAGCTGATTTTAGTAGCAATTGGATAATTTGGATAATTTCACCTTCTGTTTCTTTAGGAGTTGTTTGAGAGATGCGAGACCAAGAGACTTACCTTGTTCAAAATGGCAAGTGAAACAGAGGATAATGACAGTTGTCTAGGTAGGAGATTTTATATACCTGTAAAACTTATGTTGGTAAACTTTGTTTATGTCATAGGCTATGCAGCATCTTTCCTGTTCCTTATATTATGTTCGCTACCTATACCAGGGGTGTCCAAACTTCGGCCCTCCAGCTGCTGCAGGACTACATCTCCCATACTCCTCAGCCAGCCCCTTAGCTGAAGGAGCATTATGGGAGATGTAGTCCTGCAGCAGCTGGAGGCCGCAGTTTGGACACCCCCAGTTTGGACACCCCCAAATCAATCTAACGTCTGCTCCTTAGTTCCTACTACTGTTCCTGTGTTATCACATTGCCTTGACACCTCCATGAAATACATTTAATTTCTCCTTTTTCCTTTTTGTCTGTATTCCTTATTTATTTTTTTGCAAATTGAAGTTTAATAAGCGCTGGTTCTGCTTCACTAGAAGGCCAGCACAGATAAGTGAACATAAAATAACAGATCAAAGAATACAATTCTAGTACAAAATGATCAAACATGCAAGATATTTGCTACGCAACTAAATTGCAATAACTGAGACAAGTCAGTAGACTATGATTTTTTTGTTATTTTTAAACATATAATGCGATGTTAAACTTTATTTTCAAATATATATTATGTATATTATGTAAACCTTGAAAGTTAGATGTTTATTCCCCATATCCAATGTTAGATTTCTCGTGATGCTGCACTTTCACAATTCTAATAGCAGGTCAGATTTTATACTTGGTTCTTCATCTGCGTGACCATATGACTTGATTAGACATCTGCGGATTATCTCTTGATTTTCTCTATGCTGGGTTGCTGGTAGCCTGATATTCCTCTCTAAATATTTAAACACTCCGGTATCCCTTTTCTTTATGTTACCTGGTTAGTAGTTCCCTGAATTGCACGTTAAGGTCTGAAAAATGCCTAAAATGAGCCTAAAATGAGCTCCAAGATTAAATGTGAAATACAAACAAAGCTGGAGCTGGAAGGGCTATGTTGGCATGTTAGGAAGACAGTCCGACTATTATATGCACATTAATCCATATTATAGCTGAGTGGTCCTTTTAAGTTGTCATTTACCTCTTTCTTTGACCTGCCTGACCCCCCCCCGATGGCTCCTAAGTTTGAAGGAGGGCTAGTCAATTTATTTTTAAAAGCATCATGTGATGATAGTAATTAAATATTTTTTTAGCATTTTCACTTTAAATGTGATTATAGTGCTGCGGAATCACATGTATTGTAAAAATAAATACTTCCTCTGCCTAAGGTCTGCTGAAGATAAATGTCATTCCTTTATTTGACCACAATGGCAAAATATGCTGATTTAATGCTTCAATACCTTGTTTTTTTTTAACAAGGAAACAAAACTTTTTTTTCTGAGGACTTTTTTGTCGGTTTTGTTTTTCCAAAAAAATGGAAAAATAAAAAAAAAATGCTTAAAGGATTAAATGAAACTTTTTTTCTTTTAAATATATAAAATATTAGATTTTGTAGGTACTTTAATATGACAGAAATTAGCTTAAAGAAAGCTAATTAATTAATACCAGGACTGGACAACTCCAGTCCCAAGGGCTGCAAACAGGCCACAGATTTCAAATATCCCAGTTTGCGAAGAGGCATTTCAATTAAAAAATATATTTAATTATCTTATTTTCAAGCAAGGATACACAGAATCCCTGGTCTGTGTGTCCTATTTTATGTTTTACTTTATACCATACCTTTATTGACAGGTACATTCAGTACGGTATACCAAATTACCGGTGTATATGAGCGGCAGGAATATACTATATTTTTATAATATGCAATGTAATTCATTGTAAGCAGTGAGTCCCGCAGAGCATGGAAATTGCTCACAGTTACAAGTAAACAAATCGGTTAAAGTATCACATATCAATTACTAACATGACTTTATATGTACATGAAAAACACAGCATTTATTGAATAGAGGACTGAAACGTATATAAAGGCCATAATATCCAAATTTTGTTTTAACTACTTTAACTTTAAAGGGAAATGTCCTGTTTTTATATGTCTCTTCTACTACTCACATGCTAATATACATAACAACTAATGTCTTTTGATGTCACACATAGGGGACATCCTACAGGCAAGTGACAACTTATCACGTGCCATCAGTCAGTACAAGAAAGTGGTGGAACTTCAAGATATCAATGGAGAAGTTGACCTTCCGGATATATCTGAACGTAATAATTACTTTTCCGTCTTTAAGCTTCCTTACGTTAGCAGTTATGGCCAACCATTCTATTTCCCTGCATCATATCCCCTTGATCTCAGCTTCTTCCGTTTTCCATGTCTACGTATATACTTCATATTTCAGTTTTTCTGTTTCCTAATGCTAGACGTCTGTGTCCTACAGGTTCTTGTGTTGATAGAGACGTGCCGACCCTCATTGACCTTGGAGGAGGTGAAGCCCCCAGCGCACCATTGGACCTACCTTCAATACCTGCAGCACCAGCACAACCACAGCAGCTGCCACCATTTATACCCACACTTCCCCCTCCTCCACTCCTTCCAACGCAATCCTGCAACCGTTTGCTGCATAAAGACAATGCCCTCAGTCAGATGAACAGTGCATCCAGCTCGCTTTGTCTCCTAGATGAGGAGCTGCTGTTTTTAGGTTAGATTTTGGTTACGTTTCAATTCTTGAGCCCTGTTGATGTATAGCGGTTTCTTTGCACATCTCACTAAACCATAATACTAAATCATGTTAAAACTGGGAAGTCGAATTAAGATGCAAATGTTAAATTTAAGAAATGTTAAAAGATACAGGTCTTCATTGACCTGTATTTTTTTTAAATTAATTCTTTATTCACAATTTGATTTCTTTCTTTTTTTTTTTTGTTCACGCCGTGTGTTTTAGAGAATATTAACAGTAGTTAAGTGTTAACTTGCACCTTAGTCAGTAAGTTTTCAGGTTGGGTAGCAGTAATCTCTTGTTTTGCTCGCTCTCCTTTCAGGTTTAGATGACTCTTCGGCAAATGCAACCTTGGATGGGGCTTTGAACAGCAAATCAGATATGGTCCAGGTATAACTCTGTTACTTCTTAGGATGTTCGTTATTTTGTATCTTAACACCTTGTTAATTACAATGCATTTCTACTTTCTATTGTGTTACAACCAGGAATTAAATTGATTTTCTATTACTGGTCTACAAAATAGCCTATTTCGTATAGACCATCCAAACATTTGAAAAAGCACATGAGAAAGAACAAATATATATTTTTTAAAATCTCTGAATGAGAACAAAATTGCATCTTTTCCCTTTAGTACAAAACATTATATGTGATAAATGAATAATGATGCTCATCTCCCTGAGGATACAAAACCCATGGTGAAGCATGTCAGGTGCTTTTCAATGACAGGGCCTTTTAAAGTGATCAAGATAGAGGGCAAGAGGATGGTCAAATGTGGGGCAGTTCTAGAGAACACATAACAGGGCATTCATCTAAATTGCACATCCAAAGTTATATTGAAATACTTTGAAACTTAGAACCAGAATATCTTGGGATTGACCAGCCAGCACACAGACCACAATCCTGTGTAATTTTGCGAAGAATTGGCAAAAATCACAATATTCAGAAATGCAAAGCTGGTGTAAAGGGTTGATCAAAAAGAACTTCTTCCACGTATTGATGGTGAAATTGAATATTTAAGCAACTAATCAACTGCAATGCATATGATAGCCGAATTTGCCTTATGCATTTGCCTTTCCCTGCCCCCGCGTGTGCACACAGCTCAGTCACCACCAGCAAGCTCCAGCGATGGCTCAGGTGAGAGTTCCAGGGCTTCTTGTGATTTTAATGGGAAGGCTTTCTTGACAGCGATTGTTGAGTTGTCTAAAGAAGCCATAACTGGAAGGAAAATATGTACTGCAGAGTAAGTCATTTTAATTTGTCTCCTGCGCGGTAAGGAATGCATATTAAAGTACTTAAAAAGTACTTTAACATGCTTGCTTCATTGGTGGGGCACTCTGGGAACACTAGAACGTTCATGCTTTGAAATGGTAGAAAGTAAACCATTTTAATTCCATTTGTAACAACAAAATTCCAAGACAGAAAGTCAAAGAAGGCTAAGTACTTAAGCAAGGTACTGCATTTCTCTCACACGTTTCCAGTAAGTACATGCCATTCTTCTATGTGTATTTTTTTCTTGTCTTTGCTACCGTGTTACAGTAAGGTCACTCTCTCTCTCATAGGTGGAGAAGGGGGAGCTTGACATTTTTGCAGCACAGCCATTATTCTCCAATCCTACTCCTCCTCTGCTGGCGCAGTCATTGCCGCACATGTGCCCCGCGTCCGTGACTTCATTCTCCACAGCTGCCAGCTCTTCTACTTTCTTCACTACTGCCTCTACAGGACCATCTCCAGTACAAACCAGCAGCCTTCCTCCGGGGGGCATTGCATTGCATGAACTGGAAGTGCTTGGGCAGCAGATCCTTGAGGAAGCCAAGGTGTAAGTATGGCATATTAGAGCACAACACATTCAGATTCAGCTTGTTGCCATGGTACATGAGAATAATAGTGTTTTTTTAATGAGAGCTAATGAGAGAAGAGGTTTCTATGACCTCCTTTTAAATATCTGGCAACTAAACCGGTATACTTTTGATACCCCTGACAAAACCAGCAGCCACGCCACGTTTATTTTTATCAGTAGCCTTTCACTTTTTCTCTTCTTAGTCATTTCATTTGTTTTTCATAGTAATTTGGCTCGGGGTGGTGATCTACACTGGTACAGGCAGCATAGAGAAAAGCAGAGAATCTTTAGGATGAGACAAGAACAGAGGTTTTAAGTGGTTTTATTAATCACATATGTACTATTGTTTTTGTTTATGATAGTTTGAATAAAGGTAAAATAGCTTTTATTGATTATTTCCCTTTCTGTATTTATTATTTTGGTTAATAATGTTTTTTTTTTTAAATTAACATTTGTGAACTACTCAGACCTGAAGAATAAGCTTCTGGTGCCCAGTAATCCTGTTTCTCACTTTTCAGGGCATCAGCCAAGCCTGCATCCTCAGCTGGTGGTTTCAATATTTTATCCTCTTCCATTCCTATGAAATCTACAAGCTCGGCGGGCTCTGTATCTGCTACCTCATCTTTCAATCCCCTTGTAGTAGCTCCTGGAAGTCCAATCTTTCTTTCACAGCAGGCCAGCCCACAGAAGGGTTCCGATATCTCCTTAGCAAATGTGAATGTTCCTTTGGAATTAATAAAACCAAGTAAGTTGATTCACTCTAATAATTATTGTGATTATCTTTTGATTTAATCGATAATATGTCAGCTAGCCAATAAAGGCATTACCTTCATCAAACTAGCCTTCTGTCTCCTTCTCTCTCCATTATTTTGTGGGGAATAAAACCTTAAGGGTTGTTGATTAATGGATTAGTATTTTATCACTTACATGTGATGCATGATAGATATCACTAGGATCTCTCATGTGATCCCTTCTATGAATATGCCATTTCTAGACTTACCTGCATAGTTCCTAATAGTTTATGGTCGGTTATAACTTGTGATACTGATGTTGTAGGTACCATCCTCCCTGTGACTGCATACGACAAGAATGGGTTTCGTATCCTGCTTCACTTTGCCAAGGATTGTCCACCCAATCGTCCCGATACCCTGGTGGTGGTAATCTCAATGCTAAACACAGCGCCCCTGCCAATCCGCAATATTCTAATGCAGGCGGCTGTGCCCAAGGTTAGCAGGTCTGGGGATTGAACCCTATTCTTGATGGTACAAAGGCAATCAAAGACTACATTTGTAATTTTTTTTTCCCATTTCAGACAATGAAGGTAAAACTGCAGCCTCCATCCGGGACAGAGATGTTAGCATTTAATCCCATCCAGCCTCCTGCAGCTGTCACACAAGTCATGTTGGTGGCAAATCCTCTGAAGGTAAATATATATTTTTTGTACCACAAAGTAAAATGCATTGGAATTACCAAGTGCATTTCTAAACCACAATTGCGTAGGAAAGCGCTAGACACATAAGGTTGGCTTTGATATAATTCCAGTGGGCTGTACATATTAAAGGTTGAGATAAACAATTACATCTTATCCCTGTTGATGGGCATTTTTTGTGCTTGCGTGTTTCTGTACAGATGCACGGCAGGCGTGAGGGCACCATAGCTTAGTTGTGGTTCCATAAGATGAATCTGAGCCTTGTTTGCTCCTTATTCCTACTGCCTTACTCTATACCCCTATATAGTCAGTTGCTAGTGAAATTAAAAAAAAATGGACCAAATTGTACTTATCTGCAGGCCATCAGCCTAAAAACATTAAGGCAAGTTTACATTTCACCTACCCATTTCCTAGGAAAATGGCAAGCACAATGTATAGGTAAAAATCATCACGCTGCAGGTGGTCACGCGTAACTACTGTAGAAGTAGAACAGAAGCAGCAGGGTGTGAACATTAAATCTAGAAATATTTTGTAGCACCTTTTTTAAATAGCTATTTTTCCAGAATAAAAACATTAACAAGTGATCATGAATACACAAACTGGATCATGTGAAATGAGTCGGCGGTTGGTATTCTGCACAATGTATTGACTAACTGGTTGCCCCCTCCTCTCCATCCCCTTTCTTTCTGCCAGGAAAAAGTTCGTCTCAGGTATAAGATATCCTTTACGCTAGGGGAGCAGAACTATACAGAAGTGGGCGAAGTTGATCAATTTCCAGAGCCTGATCAGTGGGGGAAGCTTTGACATGAATTCGGCTGATTACTGTAGACTGTGACAAGGAATAAAAGGCGACGAGGCGTCAACGTTAAGAGCGTTTACACATCTTGTCTGCACTTTCGTTATTTGGAAGGAAGAACTGGCCGTGTGAAGAAAGAGACCCGCAACGCACTTTATCCTGAGGAATCATTTGCCTCCCCATTTAGAGCTTCTGGTGTCTGGACTTTGTATGGTTGGCATGACAAACCCGTGTCCGTTTTCCTCATTCTCCCATCCCTTGTTATGCATTTCACTAAAAGGAAGTTCTTCCATGGTCTGCTAACATGGAGGGGGGTTATTTAAAAAAAAAAAAAAAAAAAAAACACAAACATTCCTGGTGTAGAGCATTGCTGAATTTTGGACAGTTTGAAGTCGTTTTTCAATAAGCTACACCTCCGTGCGCCTCTCTCTTTGCCAGTAAGAACTACCCTTTTCAGCCAACTAGCTCTGGCTACTCAGTCTTGTGGGGCTTTATTTTCTCCTGAACAGTATTATTGCATTTTTTAATTTTTATTTGGAAGTGTAAATTAACCTCATTAAATACATGAATGACAAGGTCAATTAAAAAAACAGAAAGGGGAACAAAAACAGAATCTGAAGCCGATTAATTATGCTCCGCAATACAGGGTGAGAGTCTGACCCTAACCGTATGTAAAGTCTAACAGTAAGTAACATGTTGGCTGTAAATTTGAAAATATATCACAACCTACGTAACTGTGAATGTTGTTTAAAACCTGGAGCCTGCATGTTGAATAAACACCGTCTGAAGATTCCAGTATTGCTTCTTAATTGCAGTGATCTCAACAAATATACAGTTATAGATGGTGACCAGGTCCCTGCTTAATATAACAATATTCATTTTTTTTTCTAATAGTTTTACAAATGCTTAGATATAAGGGTCGGTTCAGGTTCTGTCAAATTTACAATAGTGTTCATTTAAATGGCATAAATCGGGGCAAGAAAGGTCTCATCCTTTATCCACGAGTGACAAATTATTCTCCTGATAACCATTAAGGAAAACAATATTACTTTAGAAATAACACATTTTATGACATTTTCCCTGCACTGTGTGCTTTTAGTTTGTCGATTGGTTTAACGCCTTCTGGCCAGGGTTTTTTTTTTTTTTTTTAATAACCTAAGTTTTTTTTATCATTTTTACCATGTATGTTAAATTCCCGTTTTCCATATTTGATGAACCCACATAAATTATGCATTGCTTTGTTCAGAAGTAGGGCCTTCTTTGAAAAATCATACAAATACATAAAACATTATAATAAAAAAAAAACCCCTATACTAAAATGCAAATGAAAAAATCCAGTTTCCTGACATTTTGTCTTCTATACTGTAGGTGCCACAGCTGAACAATAATCCAATATATGATCAGCATATTGACAACGGGTTGGGGTAGTTTTTTTTAGTAGGGGTTGGGGTAGTTTTTTTTTTTTGGAGAAAAGAGGGAGGGAGCCACTGTACTGTATATTCCAGCAGTGTCTAGACAGACCTTGAGTTAACTTCCAGTGGGTGTACCAGAAGAGAATGCTTGAGTGGATGATCCCATGAACGGTATACTGGCAGGGACATCCGCAACAAAGGCAGGACTTACTGGTACATTCTAATGGGTCTTGGCATTGAAGGATGTGCCAGTAACTCAAAAGGAGTTAAAAGGAGTTTGTCTCGTGGAAGCCACGATTGATAATAGCCTGTGGCAGGGTCAGCGTTGTCTAATCACCTTACTGTTGCTTACCTCACTCCTCTTTAACACATAGGCTGACTCCAGCCAAGCAGCAAGTCAATAGGACATTTAATATGGAGGGACCAGGCAGATGCAAAGTTACTTTTCCCATGGTAAACACATAGGGACGGGTTTTAATACATATATACTGCTTAATTTGAATGTTCTCTCCTACTTAGCATTGATCTCTGTAGATAAGCAATACCCCCCTCCCAAGGTTTTATCACAAAAAAAATTAAACATTATTTTACTTTCAATGGAAAATTGATCAGTGTCTATTGTATTAACACGATTAAGTTATTTCTAGAAACTGTCTAGGAATTCAATAGAAAGAGGACTTATGTTTCCAATATGTAAATTGTGCAGTGTAAGTGGAACAGCACCTTTAATCTGTAAACACAATTACACATGGTAATTTACTATATATAACATTATATATAGGATTAGGGGAAAAAACATTAGAAAATGTATGATAGCCTACTAGTTAATTCAGGATCTGTATCACAAGGACCAAAAAAGCTGGGAAAGCCGACATGGATTGAAGTCCAACTTGTAAAGAGTGCAGATGGTTCAAACCCTTACTCTCACTACACCTTTTTTAGTCCTTATGTGTATCTGTGCAGATGCTCAATGACTCTTCTCTTAAAAGGATCGTGTGTTTACATGCCCACAAGTACCAGAAAGTGAACATTTTTTTTAATTTCAGAGCTTATGTACAAGAAAATGATATCTACAGATATTGTCTAAACTTGCAGTGTTCCTTCTTTGACGATTGCCCGTGCTAAGTTTCTTGCAAGAGCCAGTCTTAACATCTCAACCTTAGTATTTTCTATGCTGACATCCTAGAGAGAACAAACAAAAAATCATAAGTATATTATTGAACCACATAACACCATACACACACAAATATATATATATATATATATAGAGAGAGAGAGATATAGATATATATATCTATACACACAAACCTAAATGGCAACTTTACCCAACACAATGTTGATATCTGGCACATGCTGAATGATGTATGTGTATATAAAACAATGTTACCTTTGACAAAAGTATATTTGCATGTAAAAGTAATAAAAGTGTTCTAAAAAGCTTGCATAATTTGTTTACCTGGGCTTTCTGGCTCTCCTGTGGCTTTGTGGATTCCTGCTTCCCTGCCATCCTTTCCTCTAGACACTGAATAAGTGCATATGTCTGCTTCGCCGAAAAGATTACCTTGAGAATAAGTTGACGGGTTGCTTACGACATGAAAACCTGATCATACAGCAATACATTTCTGCACACCCAATCTGTTTTAAATTTACATTTGGGGGATGCGCAGGAGCAAAGTCATTCTGGGTCGAAACATTAAAACCCAGGAGCGTGCAATACAAAGAGCACTTGTGTAGATTAGGTCCACATTAAGTAGGTAATATTTCATAGTTTTACATGAAAGATTGCTTCCCCTTCTACAGTGAGTAAGCCCTACAAGAACCCATGATCCACAGATTGTGCTTTCACAGTTTATTATACAGTATATATATATTAAAAGTTTATTAGAGCTGTAGCCTCAGTGAAGCTTTAGTGAAATTTGCCGGGTCTTTTCTGAACTGCACCTGTACGGAAAAAAACTATATTTGGTTTACTCACCTGCTTCTGTTCAAGAAGAGGCAAAGCATCCAGCAAAAGGGTAAGCCAGAAAGAACACGGGGCAATCTTGGCAGTCATGAGTGAAAGCAACAAACTAGCAGCATCGGTAAACTGCTGCTCACTATACAGCCGATGAAACTCCCTGTACTTTCCTAGGATGAAGGGAAGAATGTCATAGGTGTGAATATCGGACATACATTACCAATCAAAATTAATAAGACATTCACTAAATAGTGCAGTTGAATTCAAAACGCAGATAAAACTGGGCTAACCTAGGAACGTGAGACGGTCACTGAGCAGCATGGTGGGACCCAAATTGTCAATAAGATCCAAATCAGAGAATTTTCCTCTCTCGCAGTAATCCTTGAGAAATCTGAATTGAAGAAATAGATTAAGAACTTTGGTGTCCCAACCAAGGGTATCCAGCTGTAGCAGGCATGTTAACATCACCTGTCTGATATGAGTGTTGCAAAAGCAGCATCTTTCGCTCGAATACTCCATGACAGAGCGGATCCCAAACGGCTGTTTCGCAGAGCTTGCATTGCCATAGTCTTGCAGATACTGCGGACTTAAATTTAAAGGTCTAACGATCAATTATCCAATATATGTAAACACTCTATCTTTAACAACAAATACAAAGTATAGAAAGAAAGAAAAAAGGTATTTGGCATAATCTTACCTTGTTCTGTCATCTGTCTCTGCTCACAGATCCTCAGGGCCTTCAGAGCTTTCCACTCAGTGGTCAGAGGGATTCGTTCCATGTGAAGCTCAAGGTAAACACGTCCCAGCTGAGGACAGTGGTCAAAGTAATCAACCCCAAGTTGCCAAAGACTTGCAAGGAAAAGAAAAAACAAAAAGCACAAAAAACTATAAATACAAAACTAATCAGCACAAAAATCTATTCCCTTAACGACCAATGACATGCCAGGCACATCACAAAAAAAATGCTTGGTTAATGACCATTCTTCTCTCAACGTCAAGGCATTCAGCAACAGCAAAATCTGCTCCAGGGAACCCCCGTGTGACCCCTCCCTGAAGCTCCCATGTCTGCCCTACATCATTGATCGCCTCTTAAGCTCAGACGCTGCTGCTGAAATGCCTCGATAGCGAAAAACCCCTACCAGTACGCACTGTGATCCCTCTGGAGAGCAACCACAAGCGCCTTAGTGAGAGATGATGCCTCTCGCAAGATGGCAGCACCCACTAAAAATAAACGAGTGCTCAAAGGGTCTCTCCAGCTACTGCATTGAACTGTGCAAGTCAATGAACCCCAGTTTACTAATCAATGTGATTAGTAAAATATATATATAAAATAAAATGTGATGATATGTGTGACAGAATGACCGGTCATACAGGGCCCCAAGGTACTCAGAGATGGCTCCAGCCTGGCTACCAAACAGGCAGGAACTCCATTGTGTAAACTAATTCCATAACAGGATTGCTGCCAGGTGGAGATTCAGTAGCTAAAGGGGATTACAGGTTGGGTTGTCTGCATGTACCTGTTTATCAATGCTGATTTATGTTAATGAAGTTCTGTGGATATATGAGTCTATGTTTTACATCAATAAACTGTACATTCCTGCTGTACTCAATTTATCCATGTTTTTTTGCCTTCTCTATACCGCATGCAAGAAATGGAGGCATAATATATGCAGATTTAAATAGTATATTCCTCTTTCCTTTCCTTAAAGTCTCATGTTGCCTATGATAAAGCCCTGCAGCAAAATCTGCAAGCTCTTCTATATACGTGTATCCCTACTGAACAGTTAGAGCAAGCCTTTTATTGGTATACACATTAAAATACCCGTACATTTAATCTGTATAAGAATTATATTTAACTTATATTGAAAATATTTGGCTCCTACTACTTCCAGCATGAATACCAATATTTGTTTTTTGTTGCGTTCTCTCTCTCTCTCAAGCATAGGAAACTGATGTTTGGCATTTTATAGCTGCTACCCTATTATCTCCACTTTTCCTTGCCAATTCTATCCTCCCACTGGCACAAATCTATACCGAACTCCTTAAAAATATATTTACACAACAGAGCGAAAAAACAAACATTCAAATCAGTCAAAAAGATATAGCTACCTGTGATGGGAAAAGAGTCCAGATGCATACTCTAGCAGGAGGAACTCGCGCATGTTCGATCCAAAACTGTAACAAAAACAGGATAGTAACAAACACCATTTGCTGAATTCCCGTTAACTTTACAACAGCGATATCAGTACATCTCCTGAACGGAATAATCTCAAAGCTCTTCCACACTTACAAAGTACTTTTACATGCATTCATTGACCAGGGACTCCCTGGGATACTGGAGTGTCCCTTTAAAAAAGCATTAAATTACATTATGAAAATCACAAAGCCACGTATTTTATGTTCAGGGCATTTTTTCTGCATACCACAAGACACTACATAATTTGTTGTTTAGAACCGTTAATAGAAATAGAATAGAGTGGAATTTGACGGATAAGAATCAACCATTTGGCCCATCTAGTGAGCCATATTTTATTTTCTGTTGTAAAGGATCAAACCTTAATCAGTCTGTCTTGTTTTAGATTCGGGGTAGCCATATGCCTATATCCCATACAAATGTAAAATAATTCTGCTGGGAGACTGCATCACTTATCTAGCACCCTATCCGTAAAGTAAATGGATTGACATCAAGTGAAATAGCATTTAGTTATGTTGTTTTTTTTTTTTAGACATAGTAAAAAGTACCAAGGAGACTTACTTTAGGCTGTGTGACTGAAACAGCTGGCAGTGATCTAGCAGGTCAGTCAGATGAGCCACAAACCACCAGTTACTGGAAGCAATGCTGTCAAAATACAAGAAACAAAACAGATAAAACCAGCAAAAAATTAAGAAAGGCCACAGCTACAGGGTATAAACAAAATGTGACGTAAATAAAATCAAGCAGCTACCTGAACTCTTTGATGACCTGATGAATATCAAGCTCAAATGCAGCTTGCAGAATGTTGTCCAAGGGCTCCGAACTGCTATCTCCAGACAAGAATATATCCAGGCTGGACTGAAAACAGACAGGACAAAATCATTTGTGTTCCCTACTGGTGAAAGCAGCACGCAAGTTTTCAATTATCAAGTCAGCACGAATGGTACAAGCCATTCCACCCAATGTTTGTGGTTCCAGGAAAGCATGTTTGATTTGGTAAGGTAGTCTTTTGTAGCCAACATAGAATTAGGATTGCTCAGCTATGTAATAAGCAAAATCCAAAATAGCGACAAAACGATGTGGAAATTAGGAGCCATAAAGGCATAGCCACAAACAACAAAACTAGCACTGGTTGCTGTCCAGACCTGACAATCACTTCTCACTAATTGAATATGGACTGACTCTTTCCGTTACTGTGGCCATAACAAAATCCCCCTCTAGCAGCAAGAAATAAAATTAAAAAATATATATATATATCCATTGTACAGCGCTACAGAATTTTATGGCGCTATATAAAGCAATAAATAATAATAATATAGCAAGGTCGATTGATAACGTAGACTATTCAAATATGAAAAATGGGTACACTACAGTCCTATATGCATAAGATAGCCGTTACATGACATTTCCACTTTTTCATGCAGATTCCTCAGAATCCACTCTATTTAACAGGCTAGATTCAGTTTGCTGCAGTAGACACGTTTGGCAGAACACCATTTTCTGCTCAAGACTGCGCATGTCCGAGACACTGACCTCCAGGGGGCCTAACAAGATTCCCCACAAACATTTGGCTGCCGCACCAATTTCAACAGGAATAGCAAAGAGAGGAGGGGTGTTACACCGCAGCATTCTAACAACATTAGGGTTTTAACGCACAATATGCTTTAATATGAATTTATGTTTGGTGAGGCTATAGACTATAGACTGTTTCTTTAAGCTTGAAAGAGAAAGTCATACGATCAACATGAAAAATGACAAACAAGCATTCATTTCTACTTGTGAATAGGTGTGCAGCTCTGTGGGTTTCACGGTGGGATGTGTGAAGAGAAGATGTGACACAAGGAAGTGATACCACGTGGTCATCAGGTCCTTCTTCTCCAGTAAGGTAGCCTCATCTCCCAAAAGAACCTGTAGAAGTATTAGCAAGAGTTGTAAGGGATGTAACATAGCCAGCTGGAGTCAAATGTAGGGGGATAGTTATCACCTTGCAGACAGTCTCCATATGTTGGTTGGAAGAGAATGTTCCATTCTGTAAGTGGTGTGAACATTCCTCACGCCAGTGCTGCCACTTCAATTCAAACTCCGTCAAGGTTTGACTAACAGAAGACTGCAGGGGCAAACAATCCAAAAATGTGATGGAAAAAAAAAAGAAAAGAAGAAGTAGTAAATGGGCAGGAAGACAATAATATAAAAGGATGGAGAAACGAGAGTTCTCTAAAACCAGGAAATGTATAATCCAGAATTACTACCACAAACCATGATTTTGAAAGAGGATTTTAAAAAAAGAGTTGTATGGAGGTTAATTTCATTTAATTCATAAAACTACTGAAGCTTATTTTAACATTGGTTTAGGCATATGATTTGGGCAAGGGCAATACAAGTGCACAGAACGTAAAGATAAATCAAGGTGGTTTAGGAAAGATCAAGTATTAAAGATACAACTTCTTTCTTTAGTTGTGTTTGTCTACTTTTACACTATGGACCACATAATAATAAAAGCCACAAGCACGTTTTAACAAAGATGAGCATTTGCTTTATAAAAACTGATTTAGAAGCTCTATATCATGTATGCAAGAAATCCTACACACAGAAAAATTACGATTGGTCATAGTTGACCGGTTCATGAAATAAAATTTTAACACTCCCATGAAGCAGAATTACAATTTGATTCATCTTTTCATACAAAACGAAATGCCTTGTCTATTACACCAAGCTTACACCAAGAATAGGCATCTTTTTCAGGAGTTCATCCAGCACGCGGCACATGCTTCGAGAGCTTACAGAGGCAGACGATTCCTTAGACAAAATCTGGCGGGCTTCATCCATTCTACCTTGCAGGATGAAGCCAATGATCTGAAAAGAATGGAGCATATTATACACGGTTTTAAAAAAAATGTACATTCCAAGCAAATTTGTTCGCCAAATAATCTTAGATTTAGATATATTGTTGGCATGATGCATTACGAAGGGTCAACTGTGGAAAGTGTTTGCATCGCTGATGCCCTTGTCTCTGCTCAACTAGCAAACACTGTGCACTACAGCCCATGAGACGAAAAGGTGACTTTAAAGTCACTTTAGCAAACACATTCCAATGTGTGTATTGTCTCATACTTCCAGTACAGTGTATAATGAAAGAAAATCACCAAAATAAACCGGTAAGTTATTTTCCTTACTACGAGGCTCTGGGTAGTAGTGCTAATGGCTTTTTTGTTTTCAAAATGTGGGGCTTAATCATAAGTTTAAAAAAAATGAAATACAAGCTACAAGTACTGGTAGTAATTGCAGTTCAACAGAGCAAGGGAGTTTTATACGGTGAATCTGTGATGGGCAGGACTGAATGGGTTACATGGCGTTAACGGACAGCCACATGTGTTTTGGACCCCTTGTTTGGGGTTGTGACTGTCCTGAAAGTTGCCAACCCTCTTTGTACGTACAAGAGCTCATCGCCAGGTCTGTGTGTCTGTGTATTAATCAGGAAACTTCTCTCTTTTTCAATTCTGAGGGCATCATTTGCCATCTCAAATAGGATCCTTTTTCTATGGTGGGGACCAGAAAACGCCCCCCCGCTATCATTGATCTCAAAGACTTTACTTATTTCAGATGGTTGCCATTAATCCTAGAACTTGCTACTATCTGTCAAATGGTGTTATGAATGAGAGAAACACACTAGTTTTTTTCAGACACATGAATCAATTAACGTCCACTTCAGACAAGATGTGCTTCCAGATTTGTAGTCGATACCATTGAAAAATATAAAAATAAACTAAATAAATCACTCACCGCATCCCAAAACCTCTCATGCCGGGTTGGACTGTCACTCTGGAGAACTTCTTGAGCAATGGTATTCACTTCACAAACATGGAGACGCACCCAATCCAAGAGTAGCATTAACAGCTGGCCCGCTTAATAAAAAAATACAAATTAATTTAAAGGGTTTTTTTACCTTTATTTTTGCTATCACTTAATATAAGAGACTTAACATTAAATTAAATACAAAACTCGTGTTAAAGCAGACACTTGTGCTCTGGCCAAAAAGTAGCCTTAAAACGTACCTAAAAGTACTGGAAACATTTCCGCTTATTAAATATGACTTTTTTGTCACTTGAAATGCTTCATGACAACATGACTCCTATAAGT
Source organism: Spea multiplicata (assembly GCA_009364415.1). Lineage (NCBI taxonomy): Eukaryota > Metazoa > Chordata > Amphibia > Anura > Pelobatidae > Spea > Spea multiplicata. The sequence goes on from VKOC01000010.1 coordinate 9,904,991, forward strand.
TCCCTTTTAAAGGACCACTAAATGAAGGTTATTTTGCAAGAAGGTCAAAAACAGCCCATTTCAATCCTCACCTGGGGCCGCTTCAATGAAAAGTATCTCACAGAGGTTCCAGCTCAATTCCATGGCAGACAGGATGGACAGCTAAATAAACATATGTACAAGTAGTAAGAAACAATACTCCAACAGGACCATTGACAGCTCAACTTTCAATGGTGGGTAGTTAAACATCAAAGGACAGTCTTCATCAGCAGATTACCCACCTGGTTAGAGTATTTGGCCTTTTGTGCAGGGTCTCGTGTTGAAACTATTGTGGCAAAAAGGAGAGAAAGAATAAATAATATAACCCGTACACCTGACTAAATAAATACAGGAAAAGTGTGTAGAATAATCTCTATGTTATGCTAAAATTGGGCCAGCAGTAAAGATAACTAGGATACCATCTAAAGGTTGGATGGTATAGAAGGACCAGAATACATGCAAGTGAGGAAAGAAAATAGAAGCAGCAGTAGTGACATGATGCACCATAATAAATGCTGAAACTATTGAAGTACTATCAGCAACTGCCTAATTTACCCAAAAATGACACTCACCAGCCAAGGCATGCATCTCCTGCATACAGGCCTGCAGGACTGAGCGGTAATTCTTACTTACTCTTACTAGTCTGTTGAGAAAAGAAAAAACATATGTAGAAAACAAGACAATACCAAACTAATGAAAAAGTATGGTCTACTTTCTAATATTGAGCTAGAACTTTGATCTAGATGCATCCCGGCAACAACAAAATAATGCAATATATAAATTATTTTAGGGATGGACCGAAATGAAAATTCAGGATCAAAACCGAGAATTTAGCATTCACTCGTCGAAACCGAAAATGACCCCCTTAAAAAAAAAAAAAAAAAGCACACACTTTTATTACTTAATTTTAACACACAAAAATTGGGGAGGGGGGAATTTCAATAACAATAATATTTTCCGTCTAATTTTGGTGTGTTACTTTTAATAAAAATACAACATGGTTAACACACCAAAATAAAAAAAATACATATAACTGCTAACAGCAATCACACTGCTATCATGCCCAGGCAGACAGTACATGCTAGATCCTGGGCATGATAGGAGTGTGATTACAGCCTCCCTATGCCATGCAACAATTAAACTTTAATGGTAACAGCAAACTAACTGCCAAATCACAGCACACCCGCCACCCTCCCACATTTAAGAACCATACTGTGCTTTCCGTGATTTACTGGACTCCTCCTCAATCTTTTGCAGTCCCACGAAGATGCTGTGTGACTCGTTGAAGAGCTTGCGCAGAACAGGTGAATAGATGTCCTCATCATTGCGCACAATGTACATAAGATTGCGATGCTCTGGGTGTCTAATATGCATGTCAACATTTTGAGAGTCATTTGAGGTACGAGATATACAAGCTAAAAAAAAAAAATGTATAGTTTGTAAAATACACATATTAAGCTCAATGATTATCAGTAACTGAATTAACAAATAATTTCATTGCAATAACCATTTTTGTATGAAAGTTAAGACAATTCTATATCTAAACTTGCATGAAGTCTGTTTTTACCTCAACAGGATAAATATACCGGTACCGGCAATTCCACGCGCTATCAATCCACATCAAACAACAATACCTGTTTTTGCGAAACGTGTTTCATACAGCAGCAGATCTCCGGGCCCCCAGCTGAAACCTATGTGCCGTTCTCGCTGTCCCAACCCTGGGATAAGCTGCGGGAAACAAAAATGAATAATTAAGAGCGTGGTGTTTCTTAGTCCTTTATTGGTGCTACAGATTAGATGGGCGACAAGTTAGTTGAATGGCGCGACAACTAGTTCTGTTTTGAAAAGGGCGGATGTTTTTTGTTTGGTTTTTATGTCCTTTCTCTTAGAAAGTAAGCGCGTCCGGGAGAATACGGAATATTTTAATACAGCACTATAATTACAGTGTACGCCGGATCCACATCGACCTCTTCCATGTTTCGCGTTAAGTTCCGGTTTCCCGCGTGATATTTGGGTCCTTAGGAAAGAGTTCGGGGCTGCCCTTCACACTGCCTGATGCCATTGGTCGCAGAACAGGAGCGTATGGGCCGCGTTCATGCAATAACATCTTCAGCGGCATCACAGAAGGGCCCTGGCATTTTTGTTGAAGCCGCTGCAGCTGTGGGCCCCAGGCTCCTCCTACCCACACGCCCAACATCCTAGCAAACTTACACACACGCTGCCTTCGTTGGCTCAGGCGAGGCTGCTGCTTGCTCGCGGTTCCCTCGGCTGAACGCCGGAGAGTTATATTAAGTTCCGACGCTCAGACTCCGAGTGCTGGGCCTGTTTGGATTAGATCTGCTTGAAGTTATGATTCTACGTTGTATATGAGTGACGTGATAAGGCTGTATTAGCTGAACGTCATCATGCTACTACACCTTTTCGATTTGATTTATGGTTTTTAACAATGTGATGTGTACATAACAGTCTTCGTTTTGTCTAAAGCGTGTGGACAGGCATGTGGCTCCTGAATCTGAGATGAGACAGTGGACTTATTAAGGTTTCACTCTTTACAGCAGAAATGTGGGAAGGCTAAATATAAAACACGTTTAATATTGACCCTAACTCTCTCACACACATATCACACCTCACTCTTTCACGCCTATCACACATAGAAAGTGGGTGCACATACAGTAACATGCTTACACATTCTGACATACTTATGCATACAATAACATGTACACACACTTACATACCTTTGTTGTCTCTGGAGGGGGGCCTAAGACCCGAAGGACCTCATAACAGCAGAAAATATAAACTGGCGTATAAACTAAATTATTGCTACGTTGCATGCGCTCACACACACTATATGGACAAAAGTATTGGGACACCTGATCATTACACCAACAGTGACATTGATGATAATGCATTCTAAATACAAAGTCATTAATATGTAGTTGGTCCCCCTTTGCCCCTATAACAGCTTCCACAAGATTTTTTAGTATTTCTGTGGCATTTTTTGTCCATTCATCCAGTAGAGCATTTGCGAGGTCAGGCACCGATGTTGGACAAGAAGGCCTGGCTTGCAATAATGTTCCAGTTCATCCCAAAGGGTTTCATAGAAACATGGAATTTGATGACAGATAAGATCCATTCTGCTCATCCAGTCGGCCCATTTTTCCCGATGTAACTGGTTTAACCCTTAAGGACCGAGGCTGTTTTAACACTTTTCCAGTTCTCGTGTTTAGCTGTAATTTTCTACTCCCACAAGCAGGTTATATATTTATTTTTTTTCAGGACAATATTTCTTCAGATACTATTTTTATATCATCTCATTTCCTATTTAAAAAACCATAATGGAAGAAGCTATGAAAAAAACTGGTAAATGGATTCTACTATTACCCAATGTTATGTTTTTTGCAAGTTATTGGGCAATGAGTACAAGTAGCGTTTTGCTATTTCAAAACCATTTTCCCCCAAATCTGGTCATTCTGCCCCATGGCTTTAAAGCCAATACAATTTACCCCATCAATACATATATTTTTAAAAACTAGACACCCCAAGTTATTGCAAATGCTGGTATTTTAACCCTTTCCATGTACTACAGTGATACTCCCCATGCAGTACCTGTATTCAACCTGCAAGGGAGAGACCATCAAACTTGGTTATTTTTTTTAAACGACGCACCACAATGGCAAATACACAACAGATTTGAAGGAATTAGGTAAACAACACTGAAATGTAGGGAGTCATTCAATATTAATTATAATCTGGCTGTGGCTCTACCTACACATAGATAATGACTTTATGATACTGGTACTTTCGCAGGCAGAAAATCCAGAGGGAACAGGGAAGCCAAGGCACCTAAAAAATGCTTTTCACAAGGCCAACATTTCAGGGCACACTCACCGAATGTGGACCATATGTCCCTCTTGTAAGTACCCCTTCCTACAATGATTCCAGTTATCACTATAAATCTATTCTAAGCAGGATGGCTACACATTTTTTGTAGAAAAATGTCTAAATCTAATGTTTGTAGAACATTGTGTCACACCTCATGTTGTGCCAATGGTCCAGATGAGATGAGATGTCGGCAGGCTTCTAAAAACGTTTTTGATTAGCCAAATCAAAATAAATTCCAATAATATGTTTGACAGATGGTGTCTTGGAGCACAGTTGAATGATTGTGCTGATTGTGTTGGATTCCTGTTGTGTAACTTGCAAGAATTTGGACAAATGCCATTTTTGTTTGATGAATTCAAATGTACAGAACTGTTTTCTGTCCAAGCTAAACACCCCTGGACCTCTATGACCACTCCGCCTCAATAAACTAGAAATATTCAGTGAGGCAGTCAGCTAAAAGCTTCCAAGAGGGTCTCTCCAGACCCTCCTGAGAACTCTGGCTCCCCTTGCATGTTGAATAATACAGGTACTGCATTCACAATGTGAATATATTTTTTAAAATGTGGTAACATGTAAAAATTATTATGCAGTGATCTCTTCATCAGGTGAACCATCTAGTTCCAGCAAAATGTGAAAAAAAATCTGTGGATGATGGGCTTCAGGCTATTTGAAATTATGTGATAATTTACTTGTACAATGTAACCACCACAACACTAAACTCATTCTTTTGTTAAATGTTTTTTTTTTTTACGCTAAATACTGCTAAAGTACATGAAGATTTATGCCTTTTCTTTTTAATCAAGTACAAACATTCTCAGCCTCAGCCATTCCTAGGGTCCCGATTTGTTTTGCATTGCACATATGGATATCGATAACAGCAAAAAGGGTCTCGAGGTACAAATGGTCTGAGTGGTAAGTAACAATCTGAAGGGTCAAAACCACATTAAAGTGGAGAACAATGGCATTATGTATTGTCCTCTTTCCACAAGTGTTACAATAGAGCTTCCTTAGTTAGCTGCAGGTCAATGGATGATATCGATCAAGAGATCTCCACCACTTGTCGCAATTCTTCAAACAAAGGTCCAAGTTCTTTCTCCAAGCTTAGTATGAGGCCTGTAAGACCAAGAAATAAAATGTTTAATCAATGATTTTTACTAGAAACTCCCTCACCCACAATACTTTGCATTATCTTTAAAGCAGACATATTACCAAAAATACACCCAACATTGAACATAATGAAACCTGTATGTTGTTGTTCTATCTTAATATATATAACTTTGAATGTAGTTCCTCCTGTTATCAGCATAAGCATACCTGTGTTAGCATTGTTGCTTGCGATAAAACTCACTACAAGAGGCAGGCGATTGAACTGAACAACCTAAAATATTAGAAGGAAAAAAAGAGGTGTTGTAGGTACTACTGGTAACTTTTTAAACAAGACATACAAGGGACAAGGGACTCCTGATATCTTGAACCTACTGACCATCACAACACATGAAAAATTTGTTATTAATACTTTTCTAATAACTTTCAATCCAAACTTAATACATACAGTTAAAAACACGTGAAGCTGTATCGTAAGCGATCCTTACAGAACGTGGCCATGTCTTATTGCGTACTATATCAATTATTTGTTGCCTCCAAATTTACTATACAATACAAGAGAGACCACCTGGTAAGTGTTGTAGTAACAGATGATACTCTTGTTTTTGGAGAGTCCCAGTTTACTTCCTTGATCAGTTGCCAGTGCAAATGTCGACAGAAAGCTAGGTCGCAGGGCATATTCTGGGGAATTTTCATTGGCGACTAAGAGAGAAACAGGCATGAATTCGTAAATAAGTGCATATAGTTTTGTATGTTTATGGGGTACAAGTTTAAAAAAAAATGTTTAACCAGCAATCATTTTATTAGCTTTGACTATACAGTAATGTGATTAGGGCATCTCTTTGTAGACATGTTGCAGAAAATCATAAAACCACTAATATCAATATAATTTTGCATTTGCAATGGTTTTTGCCAAGCGTCACTGTCAATAACTTGTCATGAGTAGGTGTTGATAAATCTTTAAAGTGCTTAACAAAACAGCAAACTGTAACTTGATCAGAAACTTAGAACTATAAATTGCCCCTTATTCAAAAACCTAACAAAAAAAAAAAATCTGAGGCAGACTCCCCAAACCATTGCATGTTTTTCTATTATGTGTTTGACAGATAACTTACCTTTAATAACAGGTACACCATCCCTATCGGATACAACTATCGCATGAAGGCCTTCAACACTAAAAAGCAGACAAACAGAATTAAAACCAAATAGACTATGTAGCATCAAAAAGGGTAACAGTGTCCAATGCAAATAAGGTACAATTTATTTAAACCCCTTAAGGCCTGGATTTCTGCAATGTTTGTGCTCAATGCAGAGAAGAAAATTTACAGCTAGTGTACTAAAGTACAAAAACATATAGAGATAAATTATATTTAGGACTTTCTTTAGATACTGTTATTTTGAGGATATCTATTTTAACTATAAAACAATATGGTGAAAAATTAAAGAGGACTTGTCTGCAAAATCTTTTACTCATCTAGAAAAGCTGATGAAAAAACCCTGCTAAATAGATTCTAAATATTTTTCCTTAGTTAATACTTTTTTTTGTATGTAACAGGGTAATAATACAAATTTGCCAAACTTAGAGACAGTGACAGAGATATCCATCATATATCACCCCACCACACGCATATATTTGAAAAGTAGACAACTCAGGGTATTCTCACATTTTTAATGCAGCCATTTTAACCACCAATCTTTGCCAAAGAGGTTATTATTTTGCCCCCCCCCCAGTTTACAAAGAAACACCCATAATGTAAAATATGTATTTAGCAACATTTCCTGATTACAGTGAGACCACTGGTTGGAGGCTAAAATGCCACATTTGGGACATGCACATTTTTTAATTTGGAAATATGCTATATATTTGGGACATATGTGAAGCTGGAAAATTAAACTTACCCCATCAAACCATATATTTTTGAAAACAAGACACCCCAAGGTATTTCAAATGCTGGTATTGTAACCCTTTCCAAGCACTAATTCTACCAACCCGTCTAGTTTTTTAATATATTAAATTACTACCACAAACTTTGGTAGAGGCGGGCAGTAGAATTAGCACATGGAAAGGGTTACCAAATACCAGCATTTTAAATATCCTGGGATGTCTAGTTTTCAAAGAGATGATTTGATAGGGTAAATTCAAATCACTGGATTCAAAGATTTCCCAGATAGTTCATGGGCACAGGATGACCAGATGCAGAAGCGTATCTACTGAAAATTGCACCTATGGCAAGCACTGAAATTGCGCCACTGTCCAAATATCTAAAACCCATTTATTAGCCCCTGCTGCCCATATATATATATATTAGACCCTGCTGCCGATAGCAGGTATAGATCAACACACAAACCCAGACCAATTGAAATTCACTTGTGATCTCAGCACTGAAGGTATGGATTGAATAACAAATCCTGTATTTGCAGGTATACAATAATGAAATATGAAACGTAGCATCGCAGGTATAGATCAAATAAATACATGGAAACAGCATTGCAGGTATTAATCAACTGAATAAGACATATTAACCCTGTATGCAGGTATAAATAATGTATGGAAACATAGCATAGCAGATATAGAACAGAATAACACACAATCACAGTTTTGCAGGTATAGATCAATTGGAATTCACATAAAAACACGGCATTAAAAGTTATATTTAAAACCCCCTAAATTACAGGCATAGATCACAGGTTGCACACCCCAAAGCCAGCCCTGGCGTCAACACTGCCCACATAGAACCTGACCAGCACCCAGATAACACACAAGATTTGCCATCTTTGTGCCCAAATAGCCCAGCACAAGTCAACTTTGTCCCCAAACAGTTCAGCCTGTGCCATATTTGTCCCATATACACTCTGCGTGTGCCATCTTGGTCCTCAAGGCTCAAACCTCCTGCTAGTACCATCTTTGCCCTTCCACAATTATACATCTATGATACACAAACACTTTTACAGTCACTCACTAACAAGAAATGCATTTTATCAAAGTTTTTTTTTATTCTGCCGTTTGTATTTAACATCATTTATTAAATTTTAAATAAATGAAAAATTTACATTCATTTTTTTATCCGATTAATCGAAAAAATAAATCTGCCAACTAATCAATTATGAAAATAACCGTTAGTTGCAGCCCTAGTTTAATCCAATAAAACCCTACAATAGGAGTAAAAGGGAAGGGACCAGACGCGACCCCGCACCAATTCAATACAGCCAGACACATCATTGGTCATTAAAAGCATTTGTTTATCCAAATAATTATAATGTGCCATAGACTGCAAATTCTAGCTGACAATACTGGAGACAAATTATAGCGCATATGCCACATTTTACACTATCCATAATCTAAAGAATCAATAAAATTACATTCAATGCTGCAAGGATCCTACTCTTAAAAGCTTGGGGGGGGGGGTATCCTACCTTGGTAGTTTCTTGTACAGGAATCGTCTAAGATCCTACAAAAAACAAAACACATTTAAATAAATGTTTTTTATTGTAAAAAAGCATGACCATGCTTGGGTAGTGAGAAGGCATGCGCCCAACTGGGTGAGTATTTCAGTGAAGCAGCGCTTCCAAGGGTCACATCCTTTTTTTTTTTTTCTTCTTCCAGGTACTCAACTTCCCATCTACCGACAACTGTCTGAGGCACCCCATCCATAGCTAGCCCCACCCACAAGCAGAGCCAAGCCCACCAACAGACCTCCTGTAATTCCACCCCATAAAAGGGAAATATTTATAGGGTCTTCCATACTGGGCGGTAACTAGGTGTATTAGTGTATAAAACAAATAAACCTGTGCCTCAAAAGGTAAACTATAAGCCTGAAAGAGATTTGATAAATTGTAAAGTTCCGGTGTGTCCATGACAGCGTTTCGGAAATATTCACTGTAAGGCTTTATTATGTATACACACACACTGGAAAACACATAATATTGGCTGTTTAAACAGGCTACAGCAACTTACTGTGCCAGGATTTCCTCTACAAATATCAGTGGTCACCCCATCATAAGCCGCGTTCCCCTCAAAACAATTATAACAGAAAAGATTTGGCATACTTACTTCTGCCATCTCGCTAGTTTAGTAAGACCTGCGGGGAGTAAGTTATAGCGTTAACTTTTAACAAACCATACAAGAATATAATGCTGCTTTTTAAACACTCATTGCTATGTCACGTGAACTAGGTTTTTCATTAGTTCATCTTACAGTTTAGTGAATAAAACCCTTCGGTATAAAGCATAGAATATAGTACATTGAAATAAGGGACACTACAATCAATGTAGAAAACAGCTAAGCAGAAAATGTCGCCATTTTTATTACAGACGAGTAATTAAAGACGAGGTTTTTTTTTATAAATACGTTACAATGACATTCATGATAAGCCTGACAACTGCTGCATCATAACACAAATTTCATAAACACTTCTAACCCACATAACAATATTACACGAAATACGCGTGCCGTTATACCTACTGCACAAATAGCACAGCGGACAGGTAAGGAGCACCCGAGTCTTAACACACTTTATAACAAACCATCCGCGCGTGACAACGATCCAAATCCACTTCCCGAATCTCGCAAAACATTCATCACGTGACAGGAAGACCAAATCACGAGACTTAACGACCAACCCTGCCCGGAATTACTTGGTAGCCACGATGTGTAAGGATGCGTCTCTTCTTATACGCTCGAACGTTCTGTTAATAATCTGCTTGCCCACCGGGCGTTGATAAAATCACGCGGTGGGAGGACCTGGCGTTATGTACAAGGGAGCGATATGGTTCCCTGATTAAAAGCAAGTTCCATTTAGTTGAGCAAAAACAAGTGTGTTAATCAGTGATGCTTCAGGCAGTGACAGGGAATTGTATAGGTAAATATATTATAAGGAGCAGCATTGATTGTATATTATATGTGCTGCAAGGTTGCACTTTATATTTGTTGGTCATAAAATGACCTTTTTTTATGGAAAAGCTCATGGTAATATTCAGGGTTACACTCTAACCAAACCCATCCGATCCAATGGCAAACGAGCCCTGTCAACAGAAGGTCAAATAGAAAGGGAGTGGGGATTTCAAACTGAAACATAAAGGAACTCCCATTGAACAGAATTGGCTAGTAAAATGTGAGGTTGACACTTTTTTTCTGCAAACAAAGGAAGCTTTATAAATGGCTTCTTATGCCCCCAATTGGTTGTCAGTAGTGATGGGAAGTTCGGATCATTAAAATGAATCGGATCATTTCGATTCGTTCACTGAAATGATCCGATTCATGATCCGAATCTTCGGATCACTCAGTGTGTCTGCACGGAGTTACTGTTTTCCAGTAACTCCGTGCAGGCACACTAACGATTGGCCCCGCCCCTTTCATTATGAATCCTCCCCCCTGCCTCCAGTGATGTCAATGAAGGCAGAGAGTCGTTCAAAGATTCGGATCTTACAGGGATCCGAATCTTACAGTGATCCGGATCACTGTAAGATCCGGATCATTGTAAGATCCGGATCATTGTAAGATCCGGATCATTTGATCCGGATCGACTCTCTGCCTTCATTGGCATTCTAATCATTCAGAGAATGTCACCATACTGTTATAAATAAATACATTAATAATCACTGCCCCCAGGATTTACATTCCCCTTTACCTGCAACTGCACCTTAAGCTAACTTTATTAAATTCATTAAATTAACCCTCACCATTAAATTAACCCTAAACACCCCATCAACCATGACTGCCCCTAAAATTAACCCTTAACATCCCATTAACCATAACTGCCCCCAAATTAACCCTAAACACCCCATTAAGCATAACTGCCCATAAATTAACCCTAAACACGCTCATTAAGCTAACTGGCCCCTGAATTAA
>VKOC01000010.1:9924330-9940851 GCA_009364415.1 Spea multiplicata
AATCCACACATACACCAATCCACACACATACACCAATCCACACATATATACCAATCCACTCTCACTGTCACTCTATGCTTTCCTACCTTTCCTCTTTCAGTTTCTTTGCCTCCTCTTCGCTCTTCTTCTTAGTTCTTCTGTCTTCTCTTCTTCCGGGCCAGAGGGCACGGAGACCGGTGGGCGCGGCTTCAGTGCTGTGCGCCGGGATCTGACAGCAAACCCCGGCGCACAGCAGCTGTTGCCGCGGGGATCACAAGGGAGCGGTATCGGAGGTCTGTTAAAGACCTCCGATACTGCTCCCTTGCGAGCCTGCTCCTCCAGCGGCGGACATTACTGTCCGTCTCTGGAGGGGTGCCGGGTGCCGCTAGTTGGGGCGCCGCGGCGGCGGCGGACCGCGGCGGCGCCTCCCTGGAGTGTGGCCGCCCTGTGCGGTCGCACAGGTCGCACACCCCAAAGGCCGGCCCTGACCATTGGGTATTTCTAAATTCAGGACAAATAGTAGAATCCATTTAGCAGTTTTTTCAGTAGCTTTTGTAGACGAGTAAAACTTTTCAAAATTTTCACCATATTTTTTTTCTTTATAGTAAATTAGATAATATCAAAAATAGCATCTTAAGAAAACCCTTCTTGTTCTGTAGAAAATAACTTGTGTGGGTACACTAAACGAGAGTGAAGCAAAAATGTTAAAACAGCCTTTGTCACAAAGGTTCAAAATGGAAAGAAAGGTCCTTAAGGGGTTAATAGGTGGCACATAACCCTAATAGATTACAAAAGATAGACAGAAATGACCACAATGTTGAAGATGTGACAAGACAGTGAGGAGATCCCATGCGTGTATGGTGGTCATGTGTGAAGTTAGGGTAGTTCTGGAAATACATTTTTGGTAAGGTTATCCCTACCCCAGGAGTTGATATTCTATATTTAGAGGTATCTAATGTTGCACTGCTTTATGGCAATGAAAATTATGATAGCCAGAACATAGAAACAACCTTTTGAATTAAATTGGCCAAGCCAATAAACTTTTATTATGCAAAGTAAAATAAATTGCATACATTTTCTAAGCTCTGGAACCCCTGGATGAAGAAATTCCCAGAGCCAATACTAAGTCATAGTATAACTCAAAATCTACAAATCCACATTGTATTGTCAAGTAATGTATGGTATTGTAAGTTAACATTGGCAAGTTACTGTGTGTGATTGTTATTCATAATGGAGTGGATACAAACTGATGTATGACCAAGGTAATTGGGGTTGTCATACAGGTTAAATCCACACAAGCGTTATATATGTTATATGTACTTATGTGTTTATATTGGAGAAAAAAAATATATTTTAACAGAATATTAATAAAATCATAGGAACTCTAAAGTGCATTCTCCATATATATCAGTACTACTTTCAGTGCATCTATTATATATGTATCTCATCCCTGCAGTATCTCCCTGGACCCGCTCTACCCATCCCGTTGTTCTTGGGAGATGTTTGGTTATGTGAGTGGTCCGTTACGGACAACAGAAACAGAAGTACTCTCGCCTCTGCAACTCTCGGCATCTCTGAACAGCTTGCCTTGCTCCGTGTCCTTCAGACAGGAGGAGTGTGTGGGCATCATCCGTCTCATTGAGCAGGTTAGTGCTCTTTTGACAAACCTTTTGTGCCAATATCTGTCACTCATTTATGGCATCTTCATTGTGATGCCAGGATTTTGGCATTTATTCGAATCTAGATGTAGGCCCTGGTGTGGGATTTCATAAGTTTTGTTTCCTCGGCCATTCTTTATCCAGTCAGTAATTCCCGTTGATGTTATCATTAGCTGCCTGATTCTGAGGTCATCGTTCTTCACTAGTGTGCATTTTTGTCTGTGTCTTTGCCCTATGGGATTTGTCTCTTTGTCCCCAGGCTCGTCATGCTACATATGGTATCAGGAAGTGCTTCCTGTTTCTCCTGCAGTGCCAACTGACCCTTGTCATCGTGCAGGTGAGGCCCCTTAATGACCGCATAGTATCCATATGAAGACATCGTGTCTGGAAATATTGACACCATAATTAAGGGGCAGATGTTCGAAAATGTGAGTGCACTTTTATGAGATTTTCAGATGTCCTGAAATCCATTCGTTGATCCCAATAAAGTGGAGCTTCCACTTCAGAGAGTGCCTGGCAGACGTATAAGAAGACATAGATTCTAAATAGATAATAGTCATTGTGGGGTTTGCTATGTTTTCTGTCATCTGCAGTTTCTAGCATGTATGCTGCAGCTTCCTCCACTCCTCAGTACTACGGATATTCTATGGCTGTCTTGCTTCTGTTACCCTTTGCTCAGGTGAGGAAACCTTATTATCTTGCATATATCTTGGGACATATTTGGGACATTGTTGTTTTCTTTTACGATTTTCACTTTTTCGTTTCTTCTTATGCTTAATGTCGTAGTGTGTCTCTGCTTGGAAAACCACCTGATAATTCCATTATGACTGTAGCAACTGGCAAAAACCTTCATTCTATTCCCAAAAAGGTAAACTGACATAATGCAAACGATTAATCACGTCAAACAAGCAACCGGAACGTCCATCTAAAGAAACGCATATGGACGCACCGTTACGTCCTGCTTTTCTTGCAGGGTCACATCCCTGCCGCTACACGGGAGATCAAACCTGGACTCCCCCCTGTAGAAGCCAGCAGGAAATAATTTCTGCAGCCACCTAGGACAGTATTTGGTGGCCAAATAGCTGCGTGAAGAGTGCCCAAATACCCCTAATATGATAGTCTGAGTTGTCTGCTTTACAGAATTGTATGCTTTTGTGGGTATTTTTGGTTTGTTTGTTTAAGTTGCATCATACCTAATGTAAAAATTCTACGCAAAAATGTACACCTTATAGTATGTTTCCTATAAGTGCTGGGAAAGTATGGAAAATTATATAAATTAAGTATTTCTGAAATCAGGACAACTGAATTGATAAACTTGAAGGGGATTTTCCATCACTTTACCTAATTTTGGTAATTAGATTCAGAGGAAAAATATATATAAAAATGTTTTTTTCTTCCTAATTTTCGCTAGATTTTACTAAATTTCTCATCCTAAATTTTTAGCTAATTATCTAACTGGTATCAAAAGAAAGCTCTAGCTCTCAACAATATATAGTTTACAAAAAACCCCTGAGACTGAAGTAGTTAAACATCAGTCAATGTAAATAATCCACACTCAAGTGATGTTTGCGAGTTCATGAATTCAACAAGTAAATCTTTATTAAATTTGAGACGGACAAACTGGGGAGAGGGAAAGAAAAATGTTAAAAGTGCAGCTTGTAGCTAATAGAATATCACGCTATCAGTGACCACCTTTTACATCTGTTTTGTCTATTTACAGACGCAGCATTACTTTCTAATTTGCTTCCTACTGAAGTTTATGCCATCATGCACTTGCTGCCTGGCCTGCTTCTGGTTTTCGCTTCAAAGATTTTGTGAGATTTCATCCTATAACAACACAACCAACTGTTCTTGCATCACAGTGCACAGGTAAGAGTTAGCAATACAAAGATTTGTAAGATTATTCCAAAGGTAGCCGATAGACAGATAGGATAGATGTCTGTTCTGCTCATTGCAAGTGTTTTTATTGATCACTTCTCTTGTGATAGTGACTCTGCAGACTCTCCGGATTGGTTTGGTTCCCTATCTGGGGCTCTGCTGCTTGCCCAGAAGCTTGCTGCTTGCCTTATTGTCCTGCACACAGGTGAGAGAGAACGGCTCAGGATGAAAGTGAAGGAAATGTTACACTGTCTAATCCCTTTTTGTCTTTTAGTGTTCATTTCAATAAGTCATGTGCACCGCTCCAAGCCGCTGTGGAAACGAAGCCCTTTCTCTAACACATGGTGGAGTCTGACACTGCCAGTGTTGTAAGTAGTGAGTGTGAGTGGTGGCTCGTGCCATGGAGCAGTCGTATATTGTCTCTATTTTCTCTGACTCCATTTTTTTTGTCAGGGTGCTGGCACAGGCACTGCAGACTGCCCTGGACCTGAAACTATGGACAAACACAGACTCGCCATTGGCATTTCACTTTTTGGACATCCCACTCTTAGCCTGGCTGCTGGGATCACTTTCACTTCTTATTGTCCTTGTAATCAATGAAATAGTCAAGCTGCATGAAATAAGGTAGACGTAGTATGTTGGGGAAATAACGTAAAATATCTTCTTTTGTTTGTGATAAATACGCTTATTTTTGCCTTTTCGTCTTCTTTTTCATCAGGGTTCGGGTCCGTTATCAAAAGCGCCAAAAGCTACAATTTGAAACAAAGCTTGGCATGAATTCTCCTTTCTGAATTCCCCCTTCTCACCATTCTGTGCAATTGGGTATTTACTATTGTTCATGACCTTACTTTGTGTCTTACCTCAGGTACGGATGAGGGAGAGGTGCAGAGGGTTGGTACGTTTCTGAGCTTGATATTCCCATTTGGACGGACATTGATAAAAAGCTATTTATATTATCCCACCACCAGCTGTCACCGCCTGTGCCTCCTCCCTAGCTCCCTTGCCTCCAAGATCTCCCTGCTTGTTTACAGGCAATTAGCAGCTGGAGATATCACCCTTCCAAGCCATCACATCTATCATAGTCTTCCCCCTGCACTGATAAGACGTGGGAAGAGTGTCAACAGTTGTCCTTTTTAAAACTGTTTGACCTAATGCATGTTTAGTGTGTATTTACCCATGGAAAGTTCTATGCTTACATCATTACTCCACCCAGGGCTCTGTGTAGACTCGACGAGTATGAGATGCTCCACCGTGTCCTTTAAACCACTGGATTGTTGTAGCACCAAGTAATGTATGCAACAGACATTGAACATGCTGTTTTTGTAATTATTAAATAATGTTTATTTTCTACAAAAATAATCAAAGCACTTGTTATTTGTATTAAAATGTTGTAAATAAAATGCGATTCCAAGTCAGTGGATAATGCGTACCATTGGGGGAACTGGCAAGTTAAAACGTGAAGAAAAAGGGATAGATGGTGTAGACAAAGACCATACTGTTGGATAAGTAAATTGTTAGAAGAATGTGGACAGCATGTGAGACACATACGGTATATCTGGTCTTTCCATTGTCTCAGTGGTCCACAGCTCTGTGTGTTCAGCTGGGCTGCCTTTGTGAATAAATACAGGTGGTGGTAGACACTGATCAGAAGTTTAGTAAATAGCCTGCTTTTACATTTGTTCACATTTGTTTATGTGAAAGTCTGTGTCCCGTATTTTTTATTTTTGATAGCAACTGTTAAGTTTCTTATTTATTGACAGGGCAATCATTTCATTCTAGTAGCCCAGAATTTCTGCCTCCCTGTCCTAGACTCATGAAATAATTCAGCAGTTAGTAAGGGGAAGACTTTTCAACCGCGATACTGCATTTCAGATAAAGTCCTTTGAAAAGCTTGCAGTGACAAATTTTATCAGCATTTTGTAAGCATAATTCCTGCGTCCTTTTATTTCAGGTAAATTAATGCATCATGAGCTTTGCTTTGTCCCATTTAAAATACATTGGTTCATTTTTGCATTAGTATTAGAATCCAATCCTCTTTAGGTGGTGTATCTAAAAACGTGGCCTTTTGATATAAATAACATATGTTACTCTCTGGGGTATATTCATTATTTTGAAGGAAAAAAACCCTGTAAGCTTCTACTGCAAGAAGAGCTGAACTGCCAAAATTAAATTAACCACTAAATGATTGGGGGTAAAAAGTCTTAATTGCTTTGTGATGTTTTTGCTTGAGTGACTAAAATAATTGATCAAGGTGGTGCAGAAGGCATTTCCTTGCCATTCCAGGTGGTGCAGATGGAGAGATGACTCCGCCTACCAGGTGAGGCAGAAAACCCTATAAAAAAAGAAAACCTCCCCTTACTCCCAACTGTCCCCTGCCCTACTCCGGTAGGAGGCATGTTAGTTATGCTCCCTTTATTTATTTTTTTTTCTTTGGAGCCCCAGGGAGTATCTGTTGTTTGAATTCCTGGCATCGGTCCTTGGGTGGATCCAAGGAACCACCACAGCAGCAGGCTGCTGCAGCACCAACAAGACCCCTTTCTCTTACCTTAAACCTGCAGGATGAGGTACCTGAAACTTAATTTGGATCCACTTCAAGGTCATTCCAAGAAACCAAAGACCTTCCGTATTCATGATTCCCTAGCAGGCTATCATCTCAGAGAAACATCCAGACAGATTTCTTACACCAAACAGAATGAAGAAACTGGTCCCGTTCGATAAGAAAGCCACCGACTCATGGGAAGTCCCTAAAGTAGATGCAGCAGTAGCCTTGGCTACTAAGAAGACATTCCATTGAAAGATGCGTTGCATTTCACGAACCCGATGGACAAGAGGGCCGAAAACGTTGCAAAGAGATCTTTTGAAGCCTCTACGGCTAATTTTCACAGGCCGGTCAGGATTCTTTAAGACAATGTCCCTGTAGTAGCATTTCTCTCCAAGCAGGAGCAGACTCCTACAAGCCCTGACTGCAAGAATCTGTCAATGGATACCAGTGTACAATCTCTGCTATTTACATCAAGGGGTTCTCAAATCAGGAGGCAGACTACCTAAACAGATAAGCCGTGCACCTGGGGGAGTGGAGCCTGAACAGGGATGTAGGGCTGCAACAACTAATCAATAAAATCGATAATGAAAATCGTTGACAACGGTTTTCATTAACGATTAGTTGAATCGATTTTTATCGATTATAAAATGAGGGTTTTTTCAGAGCAAATGCACTGAGAAATACCCCTCGTTTTATAATCCGTTTAGTCTGACTCACAGCAGCAGCTCCTACTTACAGTTCCTCCCTGCAGTCACTGCCGATTGGCCCACCCACTTTCTTCTTCCAGTCCCTCCCTGCAGTCGCTGCCGATTGGCTGCAAGGGGGGACAGGGAGAAAGGGGTGGGGCCAATCGGCAGTGACTGCAGGGAGAGAAAGGGGCGGGCCAAAGTGCTGATTGGCCCCACCCATTTCATATACTGTCCACATGACTCAAGGACTCATCTAACTGGTGAGTATAAAATTTATATTTGGGCTGCTGAAGGTTAGGGGCAGTTATAGTTAGTGGGGTGTTTAGGGTTAATTGTGGTTGATGGGGTGTTAAGGGTTAATTTTAGGGCAGTCTTCTCTTGAGGATTAATTTAATGCTGAGGACTGAGGGTTCATTTAATTAAGTTAATAAGGCTAACTTAAGGTGCAGTTAGAGGTAAAGGGGGGCAAACTGAGGGAAATCTAAATCCTGGGGGCAGTGAAGATTAACCCTGTATTTATTTATAAAAGTATTGTGTCTGTGAACGAGTCTGCAAATCTATGAGGGCACTATGGCATATCAGGGGGGTATACAGCATACCTTTGGAAGACGAAGTGACATATCTGGGGGTATAAGGCATATAGGGTATATATGGCATATATGGGGAGGGCATTTTTATCAGTTTTTTATTCTGCTGTTTGTTTTTTACATCCTACGTTACTTTATTAAATTATTTTAAATAAATGAAAATTTTAAATTTTTTTAAATCTGATTACCGTACTTACCGCCGTATAGCACGCACCGGCGTATAGCACGCACCCTCGCCGTGACCGGAAGTGAGGGTGACGCGGCTGCCGATCGTGCAGCTCTATGGTTTATCGGCGTATAACACGCAGGTAGGTTTTCGGCTTTTTTTTGTTTTACCGAAAGCGCGTGTTATACGCCGATAAATACGGTAATCGAAAAAATTATATGAAAATAATCGTAAGTTGCAGCCCTACAGGGGATGTATTCAATCATATCACAAGGAAATGGGGCATACCACAGATAGACCTGATGGCCTCCCAGTCAAACAGGCAGGTGAAAGTGAAAATAACTCTTTCTCCAGAGGGACAGCCTCGAGGCCTATAAGCTCTCAGACCTGGGACTACGATCTGGCATACATTTTTCCTCCAATACTTCTCATCTCCAGAGTCTTTAGAAAGATAAATGGAAGCCCTCACAAGTTCATCAAGATCTCCTCTTATCTGGCCAAGAAGGATCTGGTTCTCAACCCTTACCCGTCTGGCCATAGACTGGCCAATTCGTCTTGCTCAGGTGAAGGACATTCTCCACCCATTTTTTCCCCGTCTCAATCTGTCTGCCTGGCTTCTTGATCTCTAGAGGTCTATCTACATCAGTGATCGAGACTATCCTCTCCCGTAGAAAGATTACCACTTCAGCCAAATACCAGAAGGTCTGGAGAACCTTTTGTTTCTTGGTGCAAGGTGTAAGGTCCCATTCCTCAGTTCTCCCATTGGATCTTAACCTTGTTAGATAACTCGCCTCTCTGAAACTACTCACCTACACGGTTGACCTCCTAGTGGCCATAACTTCTGCAAGACGAGTGGGTGAGCTCCAGGCCTTCTCCAGTTTGGAGCCATTCCTGAGGATCCTCCCGGATAGCGGTTCTTAGTTTGTAACAAGAATTTTCACTCTGATCAGAAGATTGTACTACCAGTGTGATACCTCAGTGGACCCATTCTCTTTAATATTCTTATTAGTGATGTTGCAGAAGGTCTTAATGGTTGGTGTTCCTAGAGGGATAGGTTGAATGGCAAATAATTTAGGTACACTAGAAAAATGGTCAGATTGTGGTAACTGCATTATTTTGCATTTATCCATATTAAATGTCATTTACTGATCAAGAACAAAAGAGACCTATGGCAGAGAAGGCACCTTGCATACAAGGATTTGATACA
This sequence comes from Spea multiplicata, assembly GCA_009364415.1. Lineage (NCBI taxonomy): Eukaryota > Metazoa > Chordata > Amphibia > Anura > Pelobatidae > Spea > Spea multiplicata. The sequence continues at coordinate 9,933,037 of VKOC01000010.1, forward strand.
GATACAAATTTTGTCAGATCTCTAGAAGGAAGTGTGTGCCTGCTAGTGAGAATTTGTGTCAGAGCTAGACTTGCAACATTCGGCACGAAAACGCATGAGTACGAATGCGCGAGTCTAGTTAGAATAGCTCCAATCTAGTGAGGGAAGCATTGCGAGAGGAGTCAATCTTAACAAAGTGCCATCACTTGGGAGACTGTGACTGGTTATGGAAGCTGGAGGATCTCAAGCTCCTACAGACTGACTCTTGTTGTGAAGCGCACTATGTAAGTGGGTAGAGGCAGTGAAGGGAACAAGGACAATCTCTCCGCTTGTATTCTAAAACCCTCAGAGTTACATCTAAAGATGGATTAGGCAAGTAAAGCTATAGTAAGTAGAATGTAAACGTAGGGTTATTCTTGTCCTAAACATATATAAAGAGTCATGCTTAATTGTTTGAAAATAGTTTTCTAATATGGATTGGCAAAGTCTGGAACAAGCAAAGGAGTCTAGACAGGATATTCATTTGCATCATATTTATCCTACCCAGAAATGTGAGGGGCATTCCGTGAGTGTAAAGTTTCCTGGAGCCTGGAGAGCAATGGGGTAAAGTTCACAGTGTATAGTCTATCGAGCTGTTCAGTAGGCCAAACTCCTTAATATTTAATATGATTAGACAACCATCGATATAGAAAGGACGCAAAGCTGTGCTTGTTTCCCACTCGGGATGGAGATGTTCAAGATTGCAGACTCGTCAAGGTTGACCCTAAAAGTTAGAAAGCAAGCCATATGTCTCCAATTAGGTTATATCATTGGGTAGGGAGAGAAGCAGTGTCATTGTCAACGTGAGATTGTCCAAGTAGCCCGACACCTTATAGTGTATCCCTTTATCATCGCCAGGGCAGCTCACACCCAGTTGGGGGTGATCAGAGAAGCCGTGGGGTACATTTGGACAGCGTCTTTACCTGGTGTTATCAGCAGGCTTACATAAATGGTCAAAGTAGGGATTTAAGTTAGTTGGACATCTTTAGCAAAGGGGTAAGGGAATGATTAAAAAAAAAATACACAAAACTTGGAAGTTCAAGGTTATGTTGAATACAAAAAGCTCAGAAACAACACAAGCACTAATCTTGCTAACTGCAACATAATCCTTTATTACAAATAACTGATGGGAAGCCACAAAAAATCTAAACTCTTATGAAGCACTGTGTGTCATTACATGATGTATGTATGAGGGTTATCTCCCAGTGATACTAGACATTCTAGCAAGGGTCTAAAAACAAAAAATGCAATTTATAAGTTAAATTCTAAGTACAGGTGTGAGAAAAACAAAAAACACTAGGTGGAAGTTGCAAGACTGAAAGACGCCTCTTTCCGATACAAGGAGATTTATGTAAGCGGTAGGGTCAGATGTCTAAATGGCATAAAAATACACACCTCACAAAGGCGGCCTTTCCCCTCCCAAATAGCCCTACAAACCCATGCATGGGGGGTATCACTGCGCTCAGGAGATGCTACTGCTACTGCTACTGCTACTGTTGTTCGACACGGACATATACCAGGAGCGGTGTGTGAAACAAAAATGTACTACCATAAAGTTTCACAAAAGCTGGTGGTAAACTTAGTGCATGGAAAGGGGTTAAAATGTCAGCATTTCAAATACCTTGGGGTGTCGTTTTTAAAAATATATGGTTTGATGGGGTAAATTGCATTGGCCGACTTCAAAGATACCCGAAATGGCACATGGGGGGGAAGAATTACCAGATTTGGGAAAAAAGGTTTTGAAAAAAAGGTTTTGAAATAGCAAAACGCTACTGTACTTATTGCCCCATAATGTGCAGAAAAAGCAAAAAAAAAACCATAAAAACATTGGGTATTTCTAAACTCAGGACAAATAGTAGAATCTATTTAGCAGGTTTTTTCATTCGTTATTGCAGATGAGTAACAGTTTTTTGTTTTAAAAAAGTGAGAAAAAGTAATGTTTTAACAAAAAATCCCCATATTTTATTTTTTTTTTTTTTATCGTGAATTATCCGATGTTGTATACATCAATTCACACACGCTTCAGAAAGTTTTCATAAAATCTTTTTTATTAAAACCTTTTTTTCGTTTGATACTACTTCTCCTACCTTATCCTTCACCGGCCGTGTGAACAACAGAATAACTTTATTGACACTGTACAAATTGCCCCAACACAAGCCGGAGAATCAGTAGGACGGCAGAACGCGTTAGACGATGCAACGCAGTAACGCCACCAGGGAATCATATAAAACAAACCTTTATACCTTGATATTGTTTTTTCTCCTGAGGAAGCCGTTGATTTATACGGCGAAACGCGTTGAGATACTTTTTATCGTTTGCTTCTAATTCTGCATTAAGTCTCCTGGATCCTGATCTTGTTTTTGGACGTCTGATTGTCATTCTGATTTCGGGATTTCTATACTTTATTGCCGATTTTGTATAACACATTTGAGTTACGCCATCTGTTTTGTAAGTGTTTTTACCTCTTCTATTAAAATTTGGATAAAAGATATTGCACCATTTGGGTTTCTGCCTATATATTTCCAGGTTTTAAGAAGAATTCAAGCCAACTTGGTATTTTTTTGATGAGCTCTCCATATTACTACATTTATGAGTGCACTATACACCTACACTATTGTTGTTGTTTTTGTTTTTTCCACATGTACTTGCGCCCAAATCCTGTGAAATTTACCTTGTACCGAACATTTGTGAGGAGTGTTTTTCTTTTGGGAGCTGCAGAACGTGTAGGAGAATCATTTTTATATATATATTCTTTATATTTTTCACTTTATTTTACTTCACTTTGGTTCACGAAACTAGTGATTATTAGCTGTACCTCAATTGTGAAATCATAATGCTATTGTTCTATTTTCAAAATTATGTTATAAAAGGTGTTTTGCTTGTGACGTCATAATGCTATAACTTTCTTATCGTTATGGCATCATAAAAGGGCTCTTATGATTGTAATGTCATAACGCTATCATCGTCTTCACATTATGACATCATAAATGGGTTTTTGATTGTGACATCATAATGTTTTAAATGACTTATTATGAGATGTGTATATATATATATATATATATATATATATCCGACTCTATAACCTATTTGATTCACGGTTATCCCTAAAATCCGTATAAGCGTACTAAAGTGCATAATCTCAGACTATAAAGAAAAAGCTGTTAGAAATCTCTTTCCATTAAGTCGTCCAAGGCATTTTTAATATATCTTTCGTAATTAATGTATTATCAGGTCTTATAGGACTAGACAGTATATCTTCCATAGAGGACATTGACGCGGCCTGTGAATAGTCCAGAGTCTCTTTTGGCTGCCTGGGGGAAAAGAAAGATGTCTTGGAATCGGCCTTTTCCCTGATTTTAGTTATCTGCTGTTTAGGTGGCATGTTTGATGCAAAGTGCTGCTTATATAGATGAAATGCTGGAATATTGTGATGCAGGTTGGCCAATGTTCCCGAACTGTTGCTTAAAACATATATATGCTGTAGAATGTTAAAATGAAATGAATTTGACTATTCTGAATCAAGGTGAAACCAAGGAATGATTAAGGTTTTTTACAGGCAGATTATGGGCAGATTAGAGAGGCCAAATGGTTCTTACCTGTCATCAAACATTGCTTCTACATCACACATTGTTTAGCATATAATAGACAGAATGCAGTTCAAGGTTAGTAAATATATATATATTTATAGAAATGTATACATATATTTATAAAAGTTACTTTAAAATAGACTTTTCTGTGAAACAGAACAAAAAAAAATCAAACATTTACATTGATTGGTAGTACATAAAATACATACTTTTTTAACCTGGGGAAATGCACTATACAAAAAATACAAGCAAATGAGCAACACCTGTAAGTTCATCTTAGTTCTGCAGTTTTGTTTTTTTCAGTAGAATCCAACAGAAAAGGCACCGTTTCACTGCATTCTTTTTTTTTTTATCCAAAACCCAAGATGCACCACATTGTCTACATTTAGTTTTACAGTAAATTCCAAAAACCTCAATCCAGCATGGCATCCAGCTGCTCAGCCAAATTATCAAACATCGTGCTGATATCATCAAGGATGTTCTTGGTTAGCGGTATTGACTCAGCACTGGGGAAAAAAAACACAACACATACAAATTGACATATTGCTGTATCAACGCCAATATATTTTCTGGTTTTGCCCCACTTGAGATTCCCAGCCCACAAGCGGCATTCCCATCCCCCGCCAGCAAACACTTACTACTACTAATGCCTTTTCCTTTTATGTCTCAATTTACCTGTTAGTTTCTTTTGTGGTCCCTTGCGCTTCCACTGTCTGTTGTGAAGAGCTATTGCATCCCAGTTCCGAGACCACCATGTTCTGTGGACGTACGCTGTCCCGTTCACTACAGCGAGACCCAGCCTCATTTCCCCATATTATTGAGTCTGCAGGACGAGCTGGGCTACTTACTCCCCATGATGGCTTCTGCAAAACTAATTGGGGCCCAGAAATCACTAAATGAGATTGAGAGACTTGAAACCCTAAATGATAAAGAAAAGATATAAAACAATGTATGGTTATATTACAAATACAGCATTATATTCTTATGTATAATGTGTGTGTTAATATTTACATATTAAATATTAATCCAGTATGATGTAATAATTTATAACTGTAACTGTGTGTGTATATATATATATATATATATATATATATATATATATATATATATATATAAAATCTTTGCAGTACCTGTGCCAGCATTGGCAACCCTTGGAATCTCCTCCATTCCTTCGTTTCTCCCTAGGATGTAGAGGTTCTTCTCTATCTCCGCAATTTTGGTCACTAGAATTTCCTGTGCTGGGGATCCTTTAGGTAATGGGGAAGGATTTGTCCAATTACTCGGTATTTCCTGATTCTCTTCTCCAAAACAAGCAACCTCTTTCTCTTTCACCTTTGGCCTCCGTTTTACGGTGTCTGACTCTGTAAGCTGAAAATCAGGCTGCATACTAACTGCTGCTGAAGGCTTGGTCTCTATGTTTGGTTTAGATACAGTCAGTGGCTTAGGTGCTATGGGTGGCGGAACGCTCAGCTCTGAAACAGCTTGGACATCCCTGTTTGTCAGTTGCTCTGTTCTGGTCACTGGGCTGGTACCTGACTCCAATGTGACATCTTGTTCAGTTTTAGTCCCTGGTGGTTTGGGTCTCTGTTTAATAGTGAGATTGCCTTCCTCTGCAAATGGGAGACTTTCACTTGAACTGTGTTGTGATGATATTGGTTCTTCTTTCTTCCCTTCTTCCTCCCCCTCCCTCTTTACCATCTGTGGTACTGTCAGCCTTCCTCCAAGCCCTGCTGCAGACTCACTCACTGTCCTCCTTCGTCCCCCAGAGACTTCTTTTTCATCTGTTTGAGGATTTTCACAAGGTCGGAATTCTGACACACCACCTAGTTCTTCTAGTCGTGCTGCTATGCTTCTAACTGAGCAGTTTGCTCCAGAGACTGTTGTTTCCACACTAGACATAGAGCTAAGTCTCTTAGGGGGTGGTGGAGGAGGCCCCTTCCTGCGTGCCCGGACAGCAAACGACTGGCTACGCTGTACTTTCTTCTCTGGCTGGCCATTAGTCAAAGTACTTCGCCCAGGACGTCTGGTAAGTGTGGCATATGATCCCAGTGATCCAGATCCCGATACAGCCTTTTTTTCCTCCTCCTCCTCCGGCTCACCATCTGACATTGCATATCGGCAGACACTGAGTGAACGTTTTTTTAGGCTAGGTTTGGGAGGTGGTATGGGTGGCTCTGGTCGAGTTTGGCACCCATTAGGCATCCACTGTGGTTGCTCTGTTCCCTCAGGAAGGTTCCTTTCTGGTAAGGCTGAGTTTGTTTCTTGGGTGTTGGTGGCCAACAATGGACGGGAAGAGGCAGATTCCTGTGAGTGGCCGGAGCCCTGTGAACGAGAGCTAATACTCTCCTGGCTATAAGAGCGTCTTCCTGCAAAGAAACTATCAGGACCTCGTGTGAGTGCACTCTGCAGTTCATGGCTGACTTCCAACCCCTGAAATGTCCTCAGCTTAAGGGTAATGGGTGGTTCCCCATTTTCTGCAGATTCCTGAACTGTATCTTGGTCCTTGGAACCTACAATTCTGCGTCTTAGAGTTCCTCCGACAGGATGTCCACGCTGAAGGTCCAGCAGGCGTTTTACACCAAGCAGTAACTTCTTCTGGTGCCCTGAGATGAAAAAGTTAAGAGTTAAACATGACAACACAAAAAAACAACCCACATAGCACAGTTTATTTTTATTTAATGCCAGAGCATCCTTTGCCCTTCATTTTATTCTTAATTTCCCATGATCCCTCGAACACAACAAAACAGATCGAATTTGCGTTCTTAAAGTGAAAGGAATCTTAAAATAAGCATCAATTATACTCAAAATGTAAATCTCAATGGACTATGCACCCCTCTCCGAAGGGACAGACTTACCTAGCCTGTGGATCCCGATTTCCTGTAGTCCCTCCCAAGTTAGCTCCATCACGGTGCTCAGGGTTTCGTAGCCATTCTCTGACAGCTGTTTATGGTACTCCGGCAGGCCTAGCAAAGACAACAACTCCCAGAGGTCCGCCTGCATGTGTGAAAATTCAAGAAACAATGATGAGGAGAGTTAAAAAAAACAGAGGTGGGGTCTAGGTTTTAAAGGTCATTTCATCAGCCCCTGTGCAGGAAAATTTGAGAAAAGTTTGAGTCTCAAAATGCAGCAGTTGGCTCGTGTCAAGGGAGTTCAAATACTGGGCAGGATGATTACCGGAGTATGGAGTGGAAGGCCATCCTCAACACTCAGCTTGCCAATCTCTGTGGAAATCTTCTTGCGGTGCCCCGGCTTTGTCACTCCAATTGCTGTTAAGTCCTATCACAGAAGTAAAGATGAAGTGTAAGCCATCTGCGCCAATGAAACGATACAACGTAAGAGTTAGGATTTTGGGGAATGATCTCACCTCCGGTGTCATGCGACTGATTGTTGGAAGGTCGTAGCCGGCAGCCAGAAAGTTCCCCACATACATTTCTAACTGGAAGCCCCGCAGCCAGCAATAAATAAGTTCTGCATCCTAAAATAGAGAAACACTGAGCAATAACAAAATGTAGCGCAAAATATATCGACTGATTTGGTGTATTTAATGACTAAGAGGCTGAAAGAATCAAATGAGTGAAGCAGGGGCAGTTTATCCTGAAGGGCTACCTTGAAACCAGGTGTAATCACGTAAAATGAGTATATACCTTCCCATGCAGATAGATTTGTGGGTCTTTCTCCACTGCATAACCAGTATTCAGCAAGTGGCCAGATACAGAGCCTGAAGAATGGAAAAGTTGTTGCATAAAAGTTGACATAAGGAAAGAAATGTTACAATATCACTAAAGGCTGTTTCTTACTTGGAAACGTTCTTGAATTTTGCAGGTCATTCAAACCAAGACGTGGAGTCTGCAGAAGGTAAGCAGGTTTTCGTGAAAATACAAAAACAAATTCCCTTCGTAGAATTTCTACCCTTTCAAAGAACATTAATACCACAACTGTTGGTATGGTCATTGTCGTGATTAACTCATATAATGGTGGATGCATGGAAGGGTAACCCAGCAGAGATGGTTATTTTCTTTGTTTAAATGTGTTTCTTTGTGCATGCCGTCTGTATCTGTTCTGGCTAGAGGTGTCATCTTCCCAAACGACCCCTGTGGTGATTCATGGCCTAACAGATAAGGACCCTGAGTTATAGGAATTCCATTCCTATCTGAAGTGGAGGGGTTTCCATCACCTTTACCCCACCATAACTTATTGGCACATCAAAGAT
>VKOC01000010.1:9950157-9966763 GCA_009364415.1 Spea multiplicata
GAGAGAGAGTGAGAGAGAGTGAGAGAGAGTGAGAGAGAGTGAGAGAGAGAGAGCTTGGAGCAAAGAAAAGAGGGGGCATGATAGAAACATTTCAATAGATGAAGAGAGTTAATAAAGTACAGGAGGAAAGTTTATTTAAAAAGGAGGGGAAATGTTAGAACAAGAGGCCATAGAGGCTCAGAAGTTTAGATGTAATTTAAGGAAGTTTTACTTTACGGAGAGTTTGGCAGGTAAATGGAACAGCCTTCCATCAGAAGTGGTAGAGGCTAATCCAGTGAGGGAATTTAAGCACGCATGGGATAGGCATAAAGCTGATAAAGGTCAGAGTCTTTATATTAGGAAGGACGGGCAGACTAGAGAGGCAAATGGTTAAGTTGTATGTTAAAAGAACTGACAAATGATCTTTGGTAAGGTCAAATTGAACAAAATAGTTTAATTCACTTCCAACAGAGGCAGATTTTACCTGCGGTGTGCGGTGTTGGTGTAATTTGGTAGTTTGCAGTGCCGTATCCACTTGTTTAACACAATGAATTACTTTTTTACTCAAATGTAGCATTATGACAAGCGGTACAGATATTCTAAAGACTGCAGGCCACACAAACATCGTTGTGTTTACAAGTAATTCAAAAAAGACATCAAGACAAAAACGCAACTAAAGTAATTTCATTAAGGCTGAGAAAACAGAAAAAGGGGCATACAATAAACAATTACCAGTATTTACCCTCAGTGATATCTTTGCTTCATTAGAGAGACTGTTTTAATCTAGTGTTGCATAACACAAGAAAACAAAAACAGCACAGAATTCGGGAGTTAAAAGCTGAGAATAATGTTTTTGCTGAAAAGTCACAATATATACAGGGGCTGGTGGCTTCAAGTCACGCTGGCGGCAGAGAATACCATGAAGATGCGAGGACTCTTTACTTACTGACTGCCGGCTGGTGTCATCGTCGTCCTCCTTGTTAGACCTATCCTCTTCAACCCTTGAGAGGTCGCCATACGCTCTGGACACCAGGCCACCTTTGTCATCTGAAATGATGGAGGCAGCCTTAAGAAACAGCGTAGATGCAAGTCTCTTATAATTCTCTATATTATCTATATCCTCCCCTGCGCTTTAAGGGTATACAGATGTATTAGGTAATATATATATACATATATTTATTTTTTTTAACTTTTAGAGTAATAACAGATTTACTTGCAGCTTTAGTGTAATTAATTAGAAAACGGGACACAAGGAAAAAGAAAGAAAACATACATTTGCAGAACATTTTTGTCAGTTAAAAGGTATAGATTGGCCGGGGATTAGACGGGATGATGAGGTCTAGTTTTGTTATGAGATGAATCATAACAATGATGTCCAACTACGAGTGAAACTATTGCTTTGCTAAGTCAGCAGAAGGAATTGGGCCGCGGAATTAAATCAAGGAACACAATACGTTTTTTTCCAAAATAAATTAAATGTTTTTCAAAATACAGTCCCGGTGTACATATTATAAAAAGGAAAAAAATAGGAATATCGCAGGAGCTACCTTCTCTTCAACGTTAACAAAACAGTAGGGCGCTTCTATTGTGCCGGCACAAATTATTATTATTATTTATTGATTTCTAAAGCATTTCATATTCTCTCTTCCCTTTCTGGCTCGTTAACAGGACTGATTTAGCCGGTAAGGACTGGGGAGGACCCAGAAAGCATGTTGACTTTATTCTTGTTATTTAGCTCCCCACCTGCTCACCGAAATGGTATGATCCATTTAAAAAACCCAGAGAAATCATGCGCTCCAAATCAAAAACTTAGCACTGCTGCCCAGTTAACAGTTCTTAACATCCCAAATCTTAGCAAATCTTCAAGGTTTTCAAAGTAAACAGCGGCTGGAAATGAAGCTGAAATGGAAACGTTCACCAAATTTAGTTTCGGTCCCTCTGATTCTTACTCTGTCAGAACCTTTCCTCACTCATCGAACTCAACCGTAATTAAGACCCCGTTAAAACGGACTACTAAACAATACATATAGCCGTAAGTTGTCTCACAAATGCCCCTTCAGTGTGGATTTGCCCCACACCCCCTCCGTTGCTCCAAATTCTTACGGCCTGCGCCGGCCTTCTTACCTTCGGTGTCCCCGTCACTGTCGCTGTCCAGTTCAGGCTCGGAGTCCCCCGCGTACACCGCCAGAGATGATAACACATTCTTCCTGCTCGCCGCCATCTCTCCCGTCGCTCGTGTGACGTCGCAACCGTGGCCGAAAGGAAGGCGCTAATACGCCACGGCAACTCTTCCTAGACTTGGCTGGTGAGTACGTCATCACCGCGCGCCGGGACCGGCGGAAGTTGAGAGGAAGTTTATGAGGTGGTGATATGTTTCTGTGTGGCTTTTTGTGTCTAGTGACAACCGTTCGCATACACCGACGCATATTCATGAGACCTGTAAGCCTATTGCACGTTAACGGGGCTAAAGCCAGTATAACGGGACCGAGATAATAATGTCTCGTTCTGCAGTCCTGGGCTGTTACTGTGTGCAGGGCTGGTCGGGGAGACTCCTGATATGGATGACATTATCTTAACACATCCTTAAAGGTCTCATTAAGAACTCTAACGTATGTACGGAAGACAGGGCCTTCCTCAAGCGCGTTTAATGTCTTCCTGACCGTAAATGGTGATATAATAGTTATATAAGACAAGGTGAATGTGTGCTCAGTGCCCGAATTATCTTTAATTGTAAAAGTCAAAGCATTCCATAGTTTGGATGACATATATAATTTATTTATCGTGTATAACGGTACATAGTTAAAGTCTAGACACCCCCCCCCCGGGTGACAGCACGGTGGTTACCGTAGATGCTGTGGCTGGCTGGGTTGCATGCTTTAGGTATTGTTATTATGGATTAGGTATTGTTTGATATTATGGATTACTTTGTTTAGAACTTTTGTTATAAGATCAGCGGGTGAATCGATGTTAATGAACTGCGTGATCTTCATGAGCGCTGTTTTTGGAGGAGAATTCATCCAGTTTTTATTTTTGGGTAACGTTTATTGGTGACTTGGCAGTAAGTGGTTTTTCACACCCGCCACATGTTACATAAGTGTTGTTTGTATATATATTTAATCAGTGTTTGAACCCTAGAGCTCAAAGCTTGCCAATAAGTCACTTTAAATTGACACTTTCCCAGCCGGGGATGAATATCATATAAAATTAGCTGTGTCTACATTGCTTTTTACTGAAATCGTACATTATGTAGCTGTAATGAGGGTGGCATGGGACAGTTATGGCCATAGAAACTGAGAAACGTGCATTACCTGTAGTTCTCTAAGCAATTACTAAAATAAGAATTACTCTTTCAGAAGTAATAACTTTGAGTCGAACCTGAGGATAGGATCACTGGAAATGACACAGACATTTCACATGAAGACAATTCATCTTCAGATATTTGTATTAACTATTATTACTAGCGGATGTGTCCGTCATTAAAACAATGGAAGGCAATTTCAACTGTACAAGAAACAGAGTGTATCCATAAATAGCAATTACCCTTTAATGTTTCATGACGTAGATTTGTCTCATGTTCTTATAATCATTTTACTGCTATATTTATATTATATGTACCCAGTCATTTTAAAATAAAGTTACTTATATTAGTATTATTAGTATTATCAGTAGTGATATGTTACATTGAATAATCATTTCAGGGAACCATAAGCAGTATTAAAAATGTTCTACAACCCACTCTCACTGAACATACAATGGCCACCATAGTCACATGGATAGGCTATGGCTTTAAATTGCAGGACCCAGGTGCCTTTGGTGGAACTCTCAACACCAAGTTAGTATGGTTACCAAGCTACTTATAGAGACTTTACCTTCTAATATCCAGAAATGTATATGTCCCAACCACAGTTGCTTTCCTAGCCTCCATGGTGTGACCCCCAACACAGTCCACATGGCACATAAGAGGTTCTGTAAAATGTAAACTCATTACATTGTGTTTTTAGAACACTAGTAGATTCTGTAGCATTATTACAGTACACGGAAAATACAAGTTGAACAATAACATTAACAATTACAATAACATGAGTAATAACACAAGACATGCTGGTACAAGAGGAGGAGTGGGCCCTGGTCCTGAAAATGTACAACCTATTAGAATGCTGAAGGGGATTGAATGACAGAATATGACTGACCCATGCTGTTCTAGCAACATAGTAGGTGTGGGGCAATAGAAATATTCTACTATTAAGCATTTAGGGGTCTTTTTAGTGTCTTATCGACTTTTAAAGTATTAACCAGTTCATGAGGTTTATTTTAATCCTATTTAGCCTCACATTATGGACTGAGATAACGAAAAGATGGTGGTTAAGGGGATTGAGACATGGTGGAGGATTATGTGATTGTTGTAAAAGTCACATACAGAATCCAGTGGCCTAGAGATCTCAAAGGTGTCTCATAATCAGATGGTTTGTCATTGATGGTTCCTCAATGTAACTGTCTGGTTTCAAACCCTTTTACCCTACTGAAATGGCTCTAACAAAAGTCTCCAATGACTTATTCTCTGCCAAAGCAAACAGTCACTTCTCTGTTCTAATGCTCCTGCATGCTTCTTTTGATACTGCTGATCACCGCCTTCTTCTTGACTTTCTTCTACAGGCATTCGGGATACAGCTCTCTCCTGGATCTCCTCATATCTGTCTAACCGTTCCTTCTCTGTCAGCTTCTCTGGCAAGACATCATCGCTGCTTCCACTTTGGGTTGACTTTCCCCAGCGATCAGTCCTTGGGCCTCTGCTGTTCTCTCTTTATATTTCATCTCTTGGCAAAGTAATCAAGTCATTTGGTCTTCAGTATCATCCATATAAACTTTCAGAAAAGGTTCTCCTCCTCACTTTTTACCTTTTCCTATCTAAGAGATTCCACTCATGCTGCCCCCATACCTCTTGAACTTACTTCCTCCCAACATTCAAAAATCTCAAAACCCACTTCTTCAGAGAAGCCCCACAATCTTAGTTGCTAGAACTTCACTGTCACCAATACAACCAACACAACTACCTCTCACCTTTTTGTTCCTTATGTTTGCTACCCTCAAGATTGTAAGCTTCTGAGCCGGGCTCTCTCCCCCCCGTAATGTATTGGTTTGTCTTAGTCTGTCAATTCTGGTCTTGTCATACCCCTTGAATATTGTATTAAGCGCTGCATAGATTGTTGGCGCTATATAATAAAAGATGATAATAATAATAAGGTAATGGGGTTGTTGTGAAGGGAAAGAAGCGCAGGGACATAAAGAAAAATGGTTAGAGGGTAGATAGTGAGATTAAATAAATAAAACACTGGGATGTTGCTGCTGCAAGTAGCCTCTTTACTGCTGGTGCCTCATCTTTTTCTGTTAATAGCATTAGATGTAAAAGATAATATTAATTTTCTAACTCTGCTAACTTTCCATTATTTTTTCTCAGCCAGAAAATGTGTTCCCAACCTTCTACCTCTTTACCTGCCAATTCCAAGTGCAGAGTCCAAGTGGCCCTTAAGGATGTCTTTGGGTTCGATTCTTTCCGGACAGATTTGCAGGAAAACGCAACACGGACTGTAGTGAAAGGTGGGGCATTGCTAATCCTCCATCCACCATTGGTAACCATGAAAAGGAGCATGATACCCACACACAAATCCAAGTACAAATTCATTTTGACCCTGTATTCCACTAATACAGTGTATACTCTCGTGTTATAGTCAGTCTTTGACACTGCTCTGTTTTAGAGTTATCAGTAAATACAGATGCTCTGATAATAGGCTTTCATATTTATTTATAAGCTGCAATACATTGTATTCATTCAAACAAGAGCTTAAAATTGCCATTACTGTCCATTTAAGATGGTTACTCCCATGTTTCTATGTGGTTTGTATTCATAAATATGCTGTTCTGTTGTACAGACTACTATAGTCCATGACCCTGGTAAAAGAATATGTTGGTATCTCTTCCTTGTAAGTGGTAATATTCATATCTACTAACTCTTTACTTTGCAAGGCTCCTTAGTATCAATGGAATTAAGGAACAACCAGCCTTTGGGAGATCTGATTTATTCTCTTTACTGTTGTAGATACATAATCTGGATGCAAAAGTGAGGTTTACCTTGATACTGTGAAAAAATCTAGTCCTGTAATACAGTGTTCCTATACTGTTATAAATGTGTCTGAACCACTCTCCTCTCTCTCTTTAGGGGACAGAGATGTGTTTGTGTGCATGCCGACCGGAGCAGGGAAGTCTCTGTGTTACCAGCTTCCAGCTGTTCTAGCCGTGGGAATCACTGTTGTCATTTCTCCTCTGATTGCTTTGATTCAGGTGAGAAGTAGCCAAATATATATGGAAGGCATAATATAATGCCCATGCCAATAGGACATATTCTGAATTGACCTTTCGTTTTTTACATCATTGTAAGCATTGTACCAGTAGGATTCTTTCCTGAACTCTCTAACTAGGGGAGAAAGTACTTAAGAAAGAACATATGCAGTGCACCAAAGGTCCCGTTAGCCGGGAGAAAGTTAGCGCCCACTTGTAAATGAAAATGAGCCATGTTTCATTGAGGTGAACAAAGGGCAACAGTGAGCCAAAAACAGTGGATATTTCTGTCAAGAAGTTATTTTAAATATGTTTGACGATTTCAAATAAGCAGTTCCTCTGAAACAAATACTGACAATGATTTATCTGGTTCTTTGGTGTTTCAGGATCAAGTGGATCACATGCTTGCTCTAAAGATAAAAGCTTGCTCTCTGAACTCCAAGCTGCCTCTTCAGGAACGCAAAAATATTCTGCAAGACCTGGAGAGCGAGCATCCAAAAATCAAATTACTTTACATCACCCCAGAGATGGCAGCGTCTCCAGGTTTTCAGCCCACCCTGACACTGCTTGTCTCACGTGGCCTTCTGTCCTACCTCATCATAGATGAAGCGCATTGTGTTTCAGAGTGGGGGCATGACTTCCGCCCCGATTACATGCGCCTGGGCTCCTTGCGCTCACGCATACCACAAACACCATGTGTGGCCCTCACTGCCACCGCCACTAAGCAAGTGCAAGAAGACATCATGACTTCGCTGAAGCTGCGCCAACCCATTGCTATATTTAAAACGCCTTGCTTCCGTTTCAACCTGTTTTATGACGTGCAGATGAAGGAGCTGCTAGGCGATCCTTACGGGAACCTGAAAGAATTTTGTCTGAAAGCTCTTGGAGAAAAAAAGCCCCAAGGGGTGAGTGACAACAAGGTCATACGGAAAATATATAGAATGAAGCCGATAAGGTGAGGTAAAATATTAGCACGAGTCAGTACCTTTCAGCAAAACTATGAAAATGTGTGTTTTTATTTTTCTCCAATTTATTAGTATTTAATGCAAAAAAAACCCCAATCTTGTAATACCTTTTTATTGGACTAACAGCAACGTTCTGTTTTTTCGACATTCTTATACACTGGACTAATACGGCTACTCCAAACTACATTTAATATTTAATGATAATAGATATTGGTTATATAGTTCTACTTAACCTGAATAACATCCTCTGCCCTTAGTGGATTCTGGAAGAAATCTTTATATATGCACGCAGGGCTGATTCAAGGCTCTGGTGGGCCCTGGGCAAGCAATATAGTAGTGGGCTCACCCCCTGTCCTGTAGTGGGGGGGGACAGACAGGGGCTTGTAGTGGAGGGCCCACTAGCCCCGTTCCCCCCACTACAGCCACTGCCCCCCCCCCACTGTACAGATTTAGTAATATACATACACTCATTACAGACATATGTAAACCCCTCTAATACCAGGCATGAGTAGATTCAGGGAATTAACTCCTCTATTACCAGACTTTACACACACAGTCACACAAACAAACACAGTGACAAATAGACAAACACTGTGAAAACAAACACAATGACAGACAAACACAGTCACACAAACACTGTGACAAACTGACAAACACAGTCACACACATGGTCAAACATACCTGGTGCTGGCTGCAGGTTACACTGAGTTGGTGTGAAGGAGGAACTATCAGGAGAAGCTTCTGAATTCTCAGGCAATCAGGAGAGCTGAGAAGTCTTTCCTGATTGGCTGAGACTTCCTTCACTCAGACTTCTCATTCCGGGACAAGGCATTGAGGCTGCCCAGGATCCGGCCAGTGGGCCCCCGAAGGTTAGTGGGCCCTGGGCAAATGCCCACTTTGCTCGCTGAATAAAACGGCCTTGCTGGAGATCCATGCACATTTTCCTGCCCTCTTTTTATTTGATTGAAACTCACAGCATCACCCAATCTCACAGGGTTTCTCAGGCTGTGGAATCGTTTACTGCAGGACCAGAGAAAGTTGTGAAGAGGTGGCTATCCAGCTGTCCCAACGAGGGGTCAAGTCCAAAGCCTATCATGCTGGTGAGTGTGGAACTATACTTTTCCGTATGAGCAAACACATTTACTTATTTGGCCTGCACGAGGCATTGATGGTTTACATGAATAATAGGTCTAGCTGTTAATACTGTGTATGTATCAGCTGAACATATTACCTGCAAGGTTACGCATAAAAAGGCTAATCTTTGTGGTATAACGTTCTGATCTAATTCCTCATTGCAGTGTTTTTCTATTTTGATCATCCAGTATCTTCTGTCACACATGGTGCATAAAGATGGGCTCCAGCTGCTGCACCTCCTGGAGAGTATGTTTTGATTCTGCTCCTGTTTTTAGCTTTTAAAGGTGTGAGCTGAATCATATATCTGAGGTTGTGACAGAGTTATTGTATAGAGGATAATTGTGCGACAACATATCGGAATGTATAAGCACTTTGTGTTTTGCCACCAGGTCTTAAAGCTGGAGATAGAGTGACGATTCAGAACGAGTGGATGGAGGAGGTTGTTCCAGTTATTGTGGCTACGATTAGTTTTGGAATGGGTGTTGATAAAGCCAACGTAAGGTAAGGTGGATATGCTTCAGAACGATAACTCCTCAACTATTTGGCCATTATTACTCCTTTATTGTAACAGTTATTTGGAACCCCTTCATGTACAATACATATCTATGACTACCAAGTAATCAAAAGTTGTTTGTTATATGTGTTACTTTGAGTGCTGTTTATATCCGTGCACGACCTTTACACATTTCCCCAAGCTAGCTCCCTTACTGTTGTATGTGTCTGCATTAAGTGCTCCTACTTCTGAAATATACACCTTATAATGTGAGAGCGAGTGCATTAATAGGAAACCCACATTTAAGTAATTTACATTTAAAGATAATTTGTTGTGCTGAGCAAGGTACTGACATGCTGCTTGGGTTTGTTGGTAGGTTTGTGGCTCACTGGAACGTTGCCAAGTCAATGGCAGGTTATTACCAGGAGTCAGGGAGAGCCGGCCGTGATGGCAAGCAGTCCTTCTGTCGTCTGTATTACTCCAGAACTGACCGGGACCAAGTGAGCTTCCTCATCAACAAGGAAATCTCACAAGCCCAGGTGAGCGACAGGGTTTTACATTGTATAGTTCTTAGGGGCGCTGATGGAGTTTAGTTGAACAAAGCTTACTGATTATTGTTTCAATAAGTCAGCATAATTGATACTATTACAAAAATACCGTATTTCCCCATGTGTAAGACGCACATTTTTTTAGAAAAAATTGGTGTCTTATACAGTGGTGGTAGATTTTTTTTTTGTTTATCGGAAATAATCATCTGCAGGGGACCTGCTGCTTATCTCTGTGTTGCTCAGCACCGTCTCTTGTTCCGTCGAGGCGACACAGGAACCCAGTGGAGTCACGTGAATGTACATCACATGACTCCGTTCCTGTTCGAGCAACACAGAGGGAAACAGCGGCCCCCACGGAAGTCTGCAAGCGGCACCAGAAGATCTGCAGTTTAGGTAAGGGTGGGGGAGTAAATTAATGAATATATATGTGTGTGTGTGATAGCATGGATGCGTGTGTAGGGGGCACAGGGAGGCTGAAAGTGATGTGCATGTACTGGCTGCCTGAGCATGATAGGAGTGTGATTGCTAACAATTGCTAGCAGCTAACATCAATCACACTCATATCATGCCCAGGCAGCCAGTACAATAACTTTACGTAATATATTTTTTTCAGATTTCGGGCCCCCAAATTAGTGTGCGTCTTATACATGGGGAAATACGGTAGTTTAAATTGGCTCAAAATGAGGAAAGACGTTGCAGATATTGCGGATGATCAACAGTCACACAACCTGTCTGAGCCAAACCATAATTCATTCTGCATTTTGCTGATAAAATGTGCAGGATTTTTATTATAGTAAAACTGTAATTGAGCTTACATTGGGTTTTTTTTAATTTAATTTTTTAAATAATTGTTGCTGCCTTATAGTGTGTTCCAAATTGCAGCAACTCTGATTTCATTATACACTATATGACCAGAATTATGTTGGCACCTGACCATCACGCCTATATCTTGTTAGACATATCAATCCAAATCCATGGGCTTTAATATGGAGTTGCCCCCCCACCTCGCAGTTATAACAGCCCCTACTCTTCTGGGGTGGGGTTTGGCATGCATCTCTAGGAATTCGTGCCCATTAAGCCAAAGAGCATTTGAGAGGTCAGTCGCTGATTTTGGACGAGATGGCCTGGCTCACATCTTTCCATTTCATTCCATGGATTTATGAATGACTTGACTGTTTCCCTGTTTGAGTAACTGTCCCGTTTTCTTATTTTGTTGTTACGCTGAACGTAAATCCTTCACCTACTGGGTTGAGCTCACAGGCGGTGTAGCTGCAGAAGGCAGGTTTTCCCCATACTCCTGGGGAGTGAGTGTCTGCCAAACAGCCCTGCGTTTTATGAATCACTGTGGTTTATTTGATTATTTATGTACGTGAATGGCCTGCCACCTGACCTTTCTATGAATAGAGACTATAGAAATTCCAATCCATTTACTATTTCAGTAATTAATCACAAGTTACAGGCGGTACAGCCCTACCATAGTTTATACTAGATTTATATAGATATACCAGTGGATTTTTAACCATTCCTTTGCTGACATCTATCAATTTGTAGGACTACTATTACTTTGATTTTGGTACACTAATTAATTGTTTTAGGGGAATATTTTATTATAAGGTACATCCTCCGCCAACCTTTACAGTAGGCGCTATGCATTCCGTAGAAATTGCTTTCTTGACATCAGCCAAACACAGTTTCGTCTTTCAGATAATGAAGCGCAATTTATCAATCTAGAGAAGACATTAACATTGTTCCAGAGCCCAATGGCGGTGTGCTTTACGCCACTCCAGCCGACGCTTGGCATTGTGCATAGCGATCTTTGACTTTTGTGCAGCTGCTCGGCCATGGAAACCCATTTCATGAAGCTCATGGCATACTGCGCTTGTGCTGATGTTACTTCCATAGGCATTTTTTGGAACTCTATAGCGAATGATTCTGCAGATGGCGGGTGAATTTTACAGGGTTACGCACTTCAGCCCTCAGCATCCCTGCTGTCGCCGTGCGTGGTCTACTGCTTCATAGCTTAGCTGTTGTGACTCCTAGGTGCTTCCACCTCGCAATAATAGCACTTACAGTGGATCAGGGCAGATCTAGCGGGGCAGAAATTTAATGAACCAACTTGTAGCAAAGGTGGCATCTAAGGACAGTGCCATGTTCAAAGTAACTCAGTACAACAATGTTTGATTATAGAGATGGCTGCCTATGTGCTTAGCAATGGTTGAGGGTGAAACACCTATACTTAATAAGAGAGGTGCCAACATACTTTAGGTCATATGGTGTATTTAAGTTGGGTTGAATTATTCAGCCCCCTTAGCATACATTATATATATATATATATATATATATATATACATACAGCCCCAAGGACCTTCGAGTAGAGAGAGGGAGTATTGCAGTTGATTAGGAGGGTATGCACATCATGCTCTTTTGTGGTTAGGCTATCCGTGTCTGTGAAATTACGTTGGGACTGGTCTTCTCAAATAGGGGCAGGTTATTTTAGGACCAGGGTTTTTGATGTTCTACTACTATTTGGCTACACATCTACAACTGTCTATTTGCCATGGCATGTCAAATGCAAACAGCTAGATACCTTTATTTTTTATAGTTATTTAACAAAGAATGAAATAGAACTGTAAAACTTTAATCCTTTAGGCAAAGAGAAGAGCTTCCAAAGCATCTGATAGAGCTGCCATGGCCGGATTTGAGACAATGGTGAACTTCTGTGAGTCTTTGGGGTGAGTGCCAGTTATGAATTTTCCTAAACCTAATCTTAGCAGCAGTAGTGCACATATGCGAATTCCCTCTTCTATTCTGTACCCTATGTTGAAAAGCAATAAACAGGTGTTACTATGCTTAGAAGATTTTTGTGTGGAGCCGCTTATCCTGTCCTGTAGCAAAAATCTGTAGAGAATGACCCTTCTAAAATAGCCTGGGTTTAATTTTTTTAAAGTACCATATTATCCTCATTATAGGCTGTGCTTTTCTCCGTAATTTTAATCTTTAAATTGGGGAGTAGCCTGTTATCAGGGTTTAGATATTCTCAATGTCTCCCTACCTTCTCCACCAACCACTTGTGTCCCTGTCTCCTTTTCTCCAGAAGCGTTTCTTCTCTTGCATTTTCTTGTTCTTCTGTCTTCATCCACTTCTCACCATGTCTTCTTTCTTCATCTGCTTCTCCATGAACGAGGCCTCCCGGCACACTCCTGTAAAAAGGTGACGCCTCCGGGCGCACCCTTTTTCCCGATTGGAGGTAAAGGGGAGGGGCTGTCCTGTGACTCCGCTCTTTTGCGGAGGTACTCCGATGTGCTGGTATAATACACACAGATTCACAGAGAGAGAGAATCGTTTTTACTGAAGTGCTCCGTGAGGCCTGGTTCACAGAGAAGTTGACGAAGCAAGAAGACACTGGGAGAAGCAGACAAAGACAGAAGATGCAACAAAAAAAGCAGAATTGCTTGAAATGAGAAAGGAACATGGAAGCTGTTGGCAGAGACATTGAGAGGGTGAGGGTGAGAATTTTTTAAGAGATTGGGAAAATACTCCTTTTAACCTTCAAATAATGTGCTTTTTTTATGACATTTTCTATAAACTATAGGGGTACGGCCTATATTCGGGATGTATATACTTTGGTAGGGTGGATTTGGAATCTGTGAATACTAATAAGGGTAGAGTCTGAAACATAAACACTGCCCTTGGTGTGAGATGAATAGGAAACTCTAGGCTGGCCCTGACAGAGTGCCAGCTCAACAAATTTGAAAAAAATATATATCGTATTTGCTTGATTAGAGGTTAACCCTGATTATAAGACGACCCCCCAAAATTTGAATATTAATTTAGAAAAAAAGAAAAAGGCTACCCTATATGAATTTTTTTTTACTAGCAAATATTAATTCACATGTAAAATGCATTTTTTTTATTTCCTTTTTATTTGCCAACCTGCCCCCCCCCCCCCCAGATATGCCTTATTCCCCCCTATATGCGCCATATTACCATTCATCTTACAGACCACAGTCTGGCACTGTTTATCTAAAATACAAAATGCTGTTGATAGAAATTAGTCATCATAGGAAAATAAATGTTTGTGTATCATTTTAGGTACCCGTTTGGTATCTTTAGGAAATGGGAAGAGAACCGTCTATATAAAATTAAGATGTATTATGGATTCTCGCTCCAGGGATTTGTTTTTCCCCCATATTAAATAGTAACATATAGTCTGACAATGAAGATGATGAGGTTTATTTACAAAAGCGAGTGTTGTCAGGAGGGATGCGTGTCAGGAACTTTTTCTTCATGATACATCCAAACCCAGTGATCTTTTGCTGCAGGAATGGCTTTCTTGCCATAAAACTAGGGAGATTAGTTTTCAGTCTGCTTCACATTGAACTATACATTGTACCCCTGTAGAAACTTGCTTGTGAGAGATGGATAAAGTCATGCAGAAAATGATTACTAATGAAGTAATGATTTTGTCAATGATTATCATTATCGATTAGTTGAATCAGTTTTATCGAATGTAAAATGAGGGTTTTTTTCAGAGCAAATGCCCTCATAATCTGACCTCAAATAGAGGTTGGATAATAACGCTGAGATCCAGGTCCCCCGCAGTGCTGCGAGGGACCTGGATCCTCCTCTCTTGAAGCCAGTGGGCATCTGTGCGATGCACACTGAGACTCCGCTACTGCCCTCCACATTCTATGATGGAGCGCCAGCGTGACATGACCTTCCGGAGCTTAGTCATAGATGCCCCGGTGGAAGTGCCAGCCAGCAGCAGAAGTTTGTCTATACGCATTGCGCAAATGTTCACCAGCTGCCCCCACTAGGCACCAGGGAGTCTGGAGCGCAGGGGACAAGTCTGGGGGGTCAGAATGGCATATAAAGGGGGTATAAGGCATATCAGGGGCAAAGTGGCTTATCTGAGGGTATAAGCAATATCAAGTGGGCACCGTGGCATACCTGGGCACAGTGGCATATTGGGGGAGGGGGCACAGTGGCATATCGGGTGGTGCATAAGGCATTTTAAGGGGCAGAGTGGCATATCGGGGCAGAGTGGCATATAGAGGGTATAAGGCATATCTGGGGGACAGAGTGGCAAGCCTGGGGTCAGGTATGCATAACTAGGGGGAATGTTGGCAAATAAAAGGGAAAAAAAAGAAATGCATTTTTCTCAATCATAGTTTTCAAATATGAAAAAATTGTTTACATGTGAATTAATATTGCGTTTGGGTGCTTGTCCTTTAAAATATAGCTTTTATTATGTCAGTAAAATAAGAAGGTGATTAGAGAAATGCCATTGTGATTAAAGTGTTGCGTGCGCAGAGTACAATCTGCTGTTTGTTTTTAACACCCAGTTTGTTCATTAACCCCTTGATGACAATTGACGGTCCGGGCACGTCACCTGAAAACAAAGGGTTAACAACAATTGACATGCCAGGACTGTCATGACTTCAAACGGGTGCAGAAAGTTATCTACGTTTGCTTCCTGCACCCAAACGTTGAGACATTCAACAACACCGCGATCAGGGGCCATGTTTGGCCCCTCCCCGGGGTGTCAACGTCCGCCATACACGGGGCATTCAGCGACACCGAACTCCCACCCCAGGACGCGCCGTGACCGCTCCGGAGTTCTCTCCAGACCCTCCTTAGTATCAACTGTGCAAGTCAATAGAGCCCAGCTTTCTAATCACAATGTGATTAGTAAAATAAATAATAAAAAAATAACAATAAAGAAAAATAAATGAAAAAATAATTTCCCACTGATGTCACCATCAAGTTCCAAAAAATGTAAAAAAAAGTAAGAAAAAAGGCAAAAATAAAATAATTAAAAAAAATATATATATATTTATATGAGCAAGTCCTAAAATGTGCGCTTTAGCTTAAAACAATTCTCGCATGGAAAGAGTTAAAATACTGGCATGTTAAATGCCCATGGGGCACACTAAAATGGCCAACCTCAAAGATGTACCAAATAGGGCATGAACAGTGGATCACCAAATGTCAAAGTTTAACATTGAAAAATGTTCCAAATGTGGCCCTTTTGCTCCCAAACAGCCAGGCAAACCCATGCATGTGAGGTATCGCTGTACTCAGGAGATGTTACTGAACACATATTGGGTTGTTTTATGACAGACTGGTGGTAGAATTAGTGCATGGAAAGAGTTAAAATAATAGCATTTGAAATACCCTGGAGTGTCTAGTTTTCAAAAATATATGGATTGATGGGGTAAATTGCATTGGGGGCTTCAAAGATACCCGAAATAGCACACGGGGGGAAGAATTTGGAAAAATGGTTTTGAAATAGCTGTTTTTAGTATGTTTTAATAAGAATTTTATACTCACACTTGTGTGTTGTGAATACATATATGTATATATGAGTATGTATATCAGCTAGCAAATGTCTGTATAACATGTTACTTTACTGACATTTGCAGTTATGGTATGCAAACTAGGGCTGAAACAACTAATCGATAAAATCGATAATCGATTATGAAAATCCTTGGCAACGAATTTCATCATCGATTAATCGAATCGATTTTTATCGATTATAAAAAGAGGTTTTTTTCAGAGCAAATGCTCTGAAAAACTCCTCTCCTTATAATAATCCGATCTCAAACAGAGATCGGATTATAACACCGGAATCCAGATCCCCCGCAACGCTGCAGGGGACCTGGATTCCCCTCACTGTCGGCCGGTCTGTCACTTCCGTCTCTCTCCCATCTGCCTCCTCCCCCCTCCCATACACTGCTCTGCCTCTCTACCCGGCTCCATTACTGACAGTCACTTTCACTGCAGCTTCATAGAAGCCACAGTGTAAGTGAAGGGCAGTAACGGAGGCTGTCTGTGCGATGCAGACACTCACAGGCTGAGAGAGAATCATCCTCTCTGTCAGCTGGTGGGGGTCTGCATCGCACAGACACCCTCCGTTACTGTCAGTAACGGAGCCGAGTAGAGAGGCAGAGAGGTGTATGGGAGGGGGGAGGAGTCAGAAGGGTGTATGGGAGCCACCCTCCCATACACCACTGTGGCTCCTCCCCCTCCCATACGCCACTCTGCCTCTCTACCCGGCTCCCTGGTGTCTAGTGAAGATCCGTTGCTGGCAGGAGGCAGAGTGGAGTATGGGAGGGGGGAGGAGGCAGAGTGGAGTATGGGAGGGGGGAGGA
>VKOC01000010.1:9966863-9989518 GCA_009364415.1 Spea multiplicata
ATATATATAATTTAGTTTTATCCTGAAAATCATTGCCGATTTAGTGGCCCTCCTCCAAACTCTACCCAAAATGTCAATATCCTTCTAGAGGTAGGATCTTACTAACCTTTGTCACTAATTTTGAATTTCAACTATTTAAGGAACACTTTAGATTTCATTAAATTATATAATTATATTCAATTATTTCGAGCTTCAGCACACGCACCTATCAGCGTTGGTTTACCACCACAAACATATGGCGCGTATTTTGTGTAATAGTTGTTTCCGCCAAGTGGGTCGATCAAACCTTTTCCTAAACCCGGTACGTTTGCTTTGTTTTTTTTAGGAAGAGGAAGACTCTGAGACGGAGAATCAGGAGGCTGATGAAACCAAGGTACCTTTCGGGATGGGCATCCTATACACTTAAAAACACCTTTCACATGTTGTTTTCTATATTGTTCCTGATAATCTTGCAGTGGAGGTTTTGATCACCCAGTCAGACACTCTTATTCCTGAAAGGAGGAAACGGCTCTATTGGCAATGTCCTAAAGAATCAGTGTGGTGGGGGCCCTGTGGTTTTTAGTATTGTTTCATATCATGGAGTTTGTTGCATTCATTATCAAGACTGTAGGTCTGTAGCATATATTTTCCAACCTGTATGCAAAGTTTCTGCGTTTTTATTCTGGTTTTTTTGTATATTGTAGGTATGATAGCAAAGATGGACATTTATTCCATTCTAATTTTTATTACTGTATTCAGTGCTGTATTCTAAGACATTTAAACCTCTTCCCCTTTAATATTGTTGGACCTCTACCCTACACCTCTATTCAAGTAATGCTATGTTTCTTAATGTAGTGAAATTGGGATGTTCTCTCTGTTAATGGTGCCAGATGATCTATTCCACCTCTTGGGAAAGAGATGCACCATAATAATTGTGGGCACTTAATGTAAAATTCCCATGTGTAAGAGTGATTTATCCATTCTAAGGCCTAGCGGGTTTTGGCTTGGATGTTTCCTTGATTGCCTAAAAAAACTGACCATTTGACACCTAACGAAAAAAGGTGATCATTAGTTTTTCAGTCTCAGACAATACCCATATGTAATTTTCACATTAAGAAAAATCAGTGTTCTCTTTAGTCATAGGACTTATCCTATGGACCTATAGACATGGTGATCAACAATATACTAACCGATTGCGCTCTGAATAGGTGGCTCTATTTACTGAATGGTTATATAGATAACTATATTTTGGATTAATGTTATGTATTTTGGGTGAAATGTTTGCTGAGCTCAATATGGGCAGTACCAGGGGACACAAGCACTTTTATCTGATTAAGGCGTCTCTGTACTGCAATTTAATGGGCGTTCCTTGACAAAAAAAAAAAAAAAAAAGTTTCAAATTTCATAACCTGTATTTGTAGTTTTTGTTCAGATCGGCAGAATCTTGCCTTTACATGCAGAGTACATTCCAAATACTTGCTTGGGTGTATTTTTTTTTTTAAGCCAGGGGGCAATCACAATCTTTGTATGTATGTTTCCATGGAAATCTATGCATAATGCTATTTGTTTTTATTCTAAAGCACCAACAATCTACATAACTGTATTTTCCCTCTTATCAGTTACATTGATCGTGCACTAGATGTCTCCCTAGCACACGTGACACGTGTTTGTGCTGTTTCCCTGTTGTATGTAATTATTGGGGCTCTGCGATTAGCAGTTTGTATAATGACAGAAATGTTAGTGGCTTAATAAGGATATTTTTAAGGTAATGTTTATCTCCATAGTCAATGTTTGCTCCAATGCAAGATACTTCTGTCCTGAATTACAAGTCACCTTACGCACAACTGGCCCAAGTTATTGATGCAGAACGTTGTATGGTCCCTTCTTTTGTGCTGTCCATTTTGCGAATGAATGTGGGCATACCGAAGAATCCCCCTATGTGCATTTGCCCATTCCACCCCCACCACCACCAAGTACTTTAATATTCATTCTTCTTTCGTAGGTATGTCAAGGACATTAGACTGTCCTTCTAAATCAGGGCTGCACAAAACCCATTATGAATCCGGCACCCTATTCTTCCCTGTGGGTGCCGTGAGGCTCCCAACCGGGTCACATAATACAGGAAAGCATAGGGTGCCAGATTCACAATGGCAGAACGTAGGCAGCGGCGCAGCTGGTTTAAACAAGGCGAGATAGGGAGGGAGGGGGGGAGTAGTGTATATTAGTGTGTGTATACTATCATGTCAGTCAATGTGCATGTGTGTATATAGTGCTGGAGTTAGTGTGTATATGAATAGTGCTGTGGTCAATCTGTGAGCGCGTGTGTAAATTTATAGTGCTGCAGTCAGTATGTCTACTGGGTATTATTTTGCCAGATTCAATGTGTAATTTTATATATCTATAGTTTTGGCCTGTGTGTGTGCATGCGCTCACATGTATATAACAATGTGGTGCTGACATGTATGGTATTAGCGTGTGTGTGCATAAGTGTAGAATGTTAGTGCGTGTGTGTTACTGTAAGCTGTTAAGAGTTTGTAAATGAATGCTAGTGTGTGGCAAGGCTCGACAAACCCCGGGCACCAGAAAAATAAAAACATGATTGCGGGAAAAAAGAAAATCTGGTTCCTAGATCCCTACCAAATTTGTCGACCCCTGCTTTAAAAGTGTTAAGTAGAAATAATTAAAACGTGCCCGGGAACATGACAGTGCATATTGGGTGTTTAGCATTGTCTATTTTATTCTACAAGACTGTGACTTTTTTGTACTACAAAATATGAATTGACCGAACAGTCCCTGCTGCCCTTCCCATTCTGCAAAGTATTTCTGTAAGCTGCTTGGCACCTCCTCGTTCAGCTTCATAGCCAGCTAGCCCGCTAAGCAGACTTCCATGCCAGACGGCTACTGGTGTTTAATTCTGAATCCTCTAGTCAAGGGAGAAAGCATTGGGTGGAACAGTGAATACAGAATATAACTTAAGGTCCTGTCTGCTTGGCATCAGCCCTCGGGATAGTGAAGCGCCCCTCATTTCTGTTGTAAAACTTAACACGTGCAATATAAAGACTTTCCCCATCAGCTCAGTTACTCTTCATGTAAAATTGCAGTAATAAAATCCAGAAAGTATGTTATGATGATGTTGCTTGGTTACAAGGATGGGGTTTTGTCCGGCTCTTGGAAACTTTTCTACCAGAGGGAGCAATCAAAGCTTTGGTTTCCTCTTGGACGGTAGCGGCCAGCTAGCAAGTCCTTATCTTTGGGACGCCTGCATGGGTTGGGCTCGGGATGGGTATTATATACACAAACAGACACACACACACATATACACACACACACACCGCCACCACCACCAGTGTAACAGGACTTTCCCATTGTAACAGGACTTTCCCATTAAATTAGCACGACAAGAGATGTAGCCCTTCATAGCACAACAAAAACTGAAATGCGGTCTTCTGCTTTACACTATTCCCACCTTATTCGTATTTCAACTGTTTATTGGTTTACACCATACAAGTCATCACTGGGGGCAATTATGTTTCCATCCCAATCATTTATATAGAACAAAACTTGGGGCTACAGGGCCGTGTGATCATCATCACTGTATCTCATTACATGCGGTATTTAGTCACTTTTGATCCGGCATCGTTCTGCTGAAAGTGTTGATTTTTTATTATTATTATTATTGATATTTTTAGTTAGCTTTGTAGCTATCAAGGCATCCTATTGGAGAAATTATGCCTTACAACCAAGTGTTAAATATTTACCGATTCTGTGGAACGTACTCAGCCCTTCCGCTACACTCACCGCTGGGATTACTCAACTAAGAAATCATTAACGTGCAAGCTCTGATTAAGTCGATTGTCCCTCATACAGCACCGCACCTCGCACGCCACTCCCTGTATACCTGTGTCTGCAGATATGAGGCATGGTCCGCATCAAGAAGAAGGACTGATAGATGTACAGACATCACGTAGATTATAGCAGCATATTCTTCTTGTAAGATAAAAGGACCCATGAGCATTAATCCAGGGAATTATCAATGCCAGACATGCATGCTGATGCATTATATAGCAGATTGCATGGACTCCAAACCGAGATGACGTTAAGAGGATTGGGTATATTGCCTGCGCTGAATACTCAGATGCCCCCTACTAGCCATAAGCCATACCTTACGCCTCTGCACCTTGGCAGTGAAATGGTTTGCCGATGAGCCATACCTGGCAGGCATGACAGGCATCTGCATGCTCTTACATATTGTTCCCTGCGGTGCTGAATACCTGCCATTGCTCATACAGGCGTGTTTCCACGAGTGCGTAGGGACTGGGAGGAGAGCAGGAAGCGAGCCGCACCGTACGTTATACCCCTGATTTCCATCACCTTGGGCACGGCCGCCTCTGCTCGTGTGCTTCTGTTAATCATTTCATTTGTGTGCAGAAGGATTTGCGATTTTGCAGGGGAGGAATCAAGTTCTTCTTGCAATGTCTAGTATTATTCTGAGCTCCAGGGTTTTTGCAGTCCCGACCTCATCTTTCCACCAGTATAGAACTTTGTTCTGACAACTTAACCTGGACCGTGGGGTAAAGAAGCAAATGCATATGGGGGGTTCTGCAGAATTCCTCCATGAATTTGCAAGGGGCAAAAAACACAAGGCACTACTTGACTATCCTATGCATCAACGTCCATATGATGGCTGGAGAGCCCCTTTAAGCTTTTAAACAATCATTTTATAACTATATTTTTATTTTTATCAACATATCATGTGATGGGAATGGGATACACAGTTTGGCTTAAAATAGTTATGTATGAATAGCTTAATGTGTCCTGGGGGGAAAAATATGGGTTTCCCTAGAAAAGATGTTGAATTTAAGGTTGTCTCCTAAATATAACTTATGCAAAACTTCAAAAATTGGGCTGGTCTCCTGGGGAAGAAGTTTGTTCTGACCTTTGGCATTCTTGGCAGTTAAAAGTGGGATTTGGAGAAGGCAGATTTGATTTAAATAATGCATTACCTGTGTCTGCCCCCCCCCCCCCCCACACACACACACGCACGCACTATCTAGCCGCATTCGTGTAATTGTCCGCCCTGATTGGCCGAACACTTTGTTAAAGATTTTTTTTGTTAAACTTTCTTTGTTACAGATGTATTTACACTTTTATATAAGATTTTTTTTAAATTGAAAATTATATAATTTTTGTTAAAAAAAAAAAAAAATAGTTTGTGCAGGCCCACGTTAAGAATGTAGTATATGGATTCCACAGGCATACTTTGGCAATCTGGTGTTCTTGGCCAGTATTCTTCAAACGACCCTCCCATCCTCTGGCTTTGTGTATATATTTACTCTTCACAAGTTTTCAGTGCCCTCCAGCTCCTGCCCCTGTGTAGCGGGCAGCGTGCCGGCACAGACAGGATACAGGCAGGAAGCCTGCAGGTTGTAGATCTCTCTCCCGGGTGGTGAAGGCTGTGTGAATATGACCCATTCCATACACTTGGCACACAAAGGGTTGGGGCGGGGGGATACAGTAAAGGCCCCATCCGTGTCTGACCTGTTTACAATAGAAAGTGTCTCATTCCCCTAGACAGACATAAATCACATATATGCGGGGCTTTGTTCTGGGTTCTTTTTATTATTAATCAGCAGTGTTTTTAAAACAATGCACCACATTCATATTTAAAATGGGTAGAAAAATCTACATTATAGGAAAAATGATTGTCTGCAGTATCACAGCCTATTTAGAGCAGATAGGGTCTGTTTTTTTGTTGTTGTTGGGTGTTGTGACTTTAGATTTCGCACGCTTGCTTACGAAGTCAAATTCCAGAATGCGAAGGAGTTAGTGTTCTGGAAAATACCAAAGTGCCACAACATTAGGCACATTTCCCGAATGGGGAGGCAAACCGCTTTTGTTGTCCACCGCATGGTTGCCGGGCAACCCTGAAACACATTGTGCGCCTGTAATGAATAGCCACAGTGTTCGGAAAGAGGAGGAATCTCACATCTTTATCCTCTAAAGGGCTCCTTCTCCTTTTCATATCTTGACGTTAAGTTCAAGATGAAACTTTGTGCTAGCCAGCAATGACAAGCATTTGTGATGTCACTCTGATCTCATCTCTTATTTGACGTTATGAGGGTAAAGAGCAATTGTTAATGGTTAGCACCAGAATTTCACCAAAAAACCATTAATGCACAATCCCCTGTTGATATTATTTATGGCCTCGGTATAATACATACGTCACTTTTGTAAACTTAAATAAAACATGTTCACCAATGTTAAGGTATGTGTGTTTATATATCCAAATCTTTACAATTACCCCTTAAACTATCTGTATCATCTAAGAAGCATACAAGTAAAGTCTTTAGTATATTTGATAATGTGATTTGAACTTCAATAGTGATATTTAATCTTATGCTTTTATTATCCAAGAAATGTGGATAAATAAAATGGAGTCTTGTTTTGTCTGCCATAACGAGGCCATCAAAAAGTTATTCTTCTTGGTAGGTTGTCCTCCATTAAAACATGGACACCAAAGACAGACTTGGCTTATTATTTTTCTGCCAAGCATTCTTACTTCTCAGTTCTTCCTTCTGTTGCCATGTTGATGGTGTGCTGGAAATGACCATTTATGTGCTATTTTTATTTCTGATCTTCATCTCTTACACCTGGTGTGTTTGCTTCTCTTGGAAGTGGTGCACCACTACGTTTAACCCAAACATATGTGCCCCCCCCTGCTGTATGTTCATCTTATACATGCCTAAAAGTTGTTCACCCCCCATTTCCTCTACTATAATACTCTATCTCTGTTATTGCAGGAACACTCGGAGCTGGAGGTGAAAGACCCTCAAGAGCTTGTTGGTAAGTTCCCCTAGGTTGAAGGTGTAGCCAACAGGTTGCTCTCCAGATGTTTATCTACAAGTCCCATGGTACTTTACTCTGTGCAAGGCTCACCAGGACTCGTGAGAAATACGCGCACACAAGACATGTGGAATGAATGTTTTGTGTGCAGTGATATATGTTATACAAATAGTATGACGCATCTTTAGGACAGACTGCGGCTTTGCTGTGTGTTACTGAATGTATTTGCCGAGGCAGACACACCCTGCCTTCTCTTGTAAAGTTTATGGCTGCAGGGTATGTTGATGACTGAAGTGCGTATTAATCAACGCTTTGTATGATACATCCTGCTGGGGGAGAAGTGACCCCGATATAACGAATGTAGAGAAAGGGGGCTACTGGATCGGGGTGGGGTACTGCAATCAAGTACAGATAACATTGCTGCAAATACAGTTGCAGTGATTTTGTTCACTGGGCATACCCAAGGCTTTGTGTATTTTGTCAGGCCATAATATCACATGATACTGATTGGTATATCCTGCCAACTGCTTAATATTAGACACGCTTACATTATAATCAACTTGATATTATTCCAATTGTTGCTTCCGCACCCTCACAAGAAACCTGACTGTGCCATTTCCCTCAACGCCTGTTAGGCTAGTAGTTGTTCTGTTGTGAATAAAGGAGGGAGCTTAGAAACACTTTAGTTACTGAATAAACACCTGGAGGTTCACCTTATCCATATTCTGTCCAAGTGATCATTTCCATAGTTTTGAAGATAGCCAAGTTTATTGGTATAAATACACAAAATAGGTATTGTATGGAGAAATATTCTTTTTATTGCTTAATGAAGTGTCAAGGCAATAAAATGTTACAACTACACACTCGCTTGCTACATACATCATCTATACATGGGATTCAAAAATATAACTTTCCGTAGACCCACGTTTTCCATCACAAAGGAATCTTCTACTCCTGCCGACGATCGTTCTGCGTTCCCTGCAGGGAAGTGACCCGTATTTCTCTTCTGCCCCCTGGACCACCAAGCCTCCGAATCCCAACACATATGTCACCATTTTGAAATGCGTAAAAAGGCACTCATGCACTTAGTGGTTTGGACATAAGCAGCTTAAAAAATTTATGATTTTATGTTAACGTTTATGTCTTCGCAAGCAGTGCATGAGAGGGGTCACAAACGATTTATTATTTCGCTTACGTTGAATGGTTCTGTAGCCTTAGAAACATCATCCGCGGTACAGTTCAATGTCCAAACTCTTCCCAGAAGTAATAATTGGATCGTACAATTTTTATTTAGAACTTTTATTGGGAATAATTAATGGCCCAATGATAAATTGTTGCTATAGAAACAAAAAAAATAAAGATTTTTTGCGCTTTATGTGATCGAACATACAGAAGAAATAATAAAAATAGTTTATTTTCTTAAGGTGCGATGAATGTTGGGACTACACGGAATTGCACCTTATTTTCATTGAAGAATTTTATAGAGCCGGTTGGACTGAACAAATTCTACTTTTTTTTTTGTGTGTTTAATATTAAAATAACTGAGCTTTTGCTCCACTTCTACATGCCCTGCCGCGCACAGCCAAAGACCATGTTCCATAGTGTGGGAATATCTCGGATCATGTAAAATAAATGTAATTACCCAGTCCTAGGGATATGGCTTTTATTTCTGTACCTTGTCACGCGTGTGGGTGATTTACGTAAAGCTCTGGTGTGTCAGCCCAGCCATTGCAGTGCTTGGGTGTAAAAGGATGAAAATAAACGTCTTTACCGAGTGCGATCTCAGCCTAGCATTAATGAAGTTATTCCAGTGAGCATGGACTCGGTTTATCCAATGGTCACCTAAACCATTGTGTGCGTCTCGGCCAACTACTGCAGCACAGAAAGTAATTGTTCATTGCGCTTGGGGGGGGTCAAAGGCAATTTGAGCAGAATAGGCTATGGCAAGTCTGCTCCCTCCTCCTCCTAAAACAGTGGAATTAATCCTGTGATTTGGCAGCGCTGAAATGTCATGTTTCTCACTCGGTTTATTTAACTCTTTAACAGCAAAGTTGATGAGATTGGATACTCCGACTACAAATCTCATTACATTAGTCCGTGTTTTTGTGTTTTTAGCGTCTTTCTCCGAGAGAGTGCGGAATATGTCTCCAGATGATATCCGAATTCCACCGGAACCCGCGGGCCGCTGCTCTAACCACCTGCAGGTATAACTGAGAACGACGTAACTTATCTGGTGCCCTGATCTAACCTGTAGAAAACGTTGTCGATGTGTTGTCGGCCTTTGCATAGCTGCGTTTAGGAAACCTCTAAGGGGGGCGTCTGCCGAGACCGCGCACAGGTGTGTGGAATGTAGAACGTAGGTGCGAGTGGCTGCTGGGAACAACGCAACCCATCTGTTTCCACCCAAATTATTCGTGCTTCAGCGTTTATGCTAAAGACCTCGAGTCACTTGGTGTCAAGCTTTACCAGCTCAGCCTCTCCTCCCCGGCATCTGTTATTGCGTAATAATCCATGAACATGCTTCGATCTATCCATACAGTCACCGAATCTTCATCATAGACTGTGGTCCATTACCTTGCTATTGTTGATGATGTAGGAGATATTTCACTTTGCTGACATGCATCATGAAGAGCCCGGTGGCTCTGCATAATTCAAAGTTAAATCAGCAAGATAATCTCACATGTATCCTGGTAGCAAGTACGTAAAGTTTACGCTTCTGTGGAGACGTGGGCTCTGCAGCGGGCAGCGTAACATTAATACACCGGAAATGTTTTTGCTGCGTCGCGTTTGATAGGCAAGCACTGAGGGTCTTGAGACCAACCACCTAGTGCCTCCTCCTGGATGAGTCCCTCTGGGTGAATTATTAGGGCGTACATGTCTAGAATTGCATACACAAGTATAGATGGCACGCGTCATTTTTAAATCCAGTGGGGTCTTGATTAGCTATCAAGGAAAGCTATTTTGCATTTTTGTTTTGTTTCAAGTGTGTGATCAGGTAATACCCTACAGAGAGCCTTCAAGGGGTATATAATGGCATATGGCGATTAAGGCATGCACATAGAAAATTGCATGTGGTTTCACTCTTATTTTAATTTATCTTCTTAGGAAAAGATATACCGACTGTACGAGCGAAAGCTAAAAGAAGGCACAGACATGAATCACATTATTCAGAAGAAAAAAGAGTTCCGCAACCCCAGGTCAGTAAGCCAGTGGCCTGCGTATCTTTTTGATAAGCGTTGCCTTTCAGTACTTGCCATTAACTAGTCCTTTTCTACTTCAGCATCTACGAGAAGCTCATCCAGTTCTGTTCCATTGATGAACTAGGCACCAATTACCCCAAGGTGAGCGTTTAAATGTTGCGTAATCTGCCAGCACTATTTGTTTGTCAGAGTATAGTCTTGGACTCATTGGGCTCCATCGGCTATAAAAGACCCTTTATACATTTTCATCTTTTTCTTTCCCAGGATATGTTTGACCCTCACGGTTGGTCAGAAGACTCTTACTATGAGTCACTGGGTATGTATGTCACGTTGTATTCCTTCTGTTTAATACAAAACCACTTGATGAGTGTCTAGAGTAACACTAACACTGATTCTATACAGCATTTACACAATTATACAATGTATGTGCTCTTATTAGGGTATCTCCATGGTTCTGGGCATCAGTGTTTTTTTCCCTTCTTATAGTTTATATACCGTATTTGTTCAATTATAAGACAAGGGTTTTTTTCATAGAAAATGCTTTGAAAAATACCCATCGTCTTACACGTCTTACCGGTCGTCTTATAATCAGGCCTCAAATAGAGGTCAGGGGGCCCGGATCCTCTTCTCTGGCAGCCAGTGGACATCTGCACGATGCGCGCAGACAACCTCCGCTGCTTCCGGCACTTCCGCCGATGCTTGTATGATAGAATGCCGGCGTGACATCAACTTCCGGTGCTCCACCATTAAAGCCCTGGCGGAAGCACCGGCCAGCAGCAGCAGTGGTTGTGTCCGTGGGTTCTCACCGGCTGCCAGAGAGGAGGAGAACCCGCAGAGCTGCAGGAGACCTGGATCCTCCGTCTGTAAGCCGGTGAATGTCTGCAATGCGCGCTGCTACCAGACACTTCCGCCGGGGCTTCTATGATTGAGCACCGGCTTGACGTGACCTTCCATTGCTTAGTCATAGAAGCCCCGGTGGAAGGCATCGTGCAGACGTCCACCAGCTGCCCCCACTTGACACCAGGGAATCTGCAGCATGGGGGACAAGTCTAGGGTTGCATCGGTAAGTCGGAGGGGCACATAGGGGGGGTATAAGGCCTATCAGGAGGGAATATTGGCAAGTGGGGGGCAGAGTGGCATATCAGGGAAGCAGAGTGGCACATAGGGGGTATAAGGCATATCTTGGGGAAGAGTAGCAAGCTGTGGGGCAGATGTGCATAACTGAGGGGCAGATTGGAAAACAATCATAGTTATTATTAAATATGAAATATGAAAAAATGGTCTACAATATTACTAAACTATTTACTAATAACTTTTTTCGTATAGGGTTTTCTTATTCTCAGGCTTTTTCTTTTTTTTCTAAATTAATATTAAAACTTTTGGGGGTCGTCGAGCAAATATGCTGTATATATATATTGCATATATAATATGCATATTCTGTATTGTATAGGGCATTAGATTTTATGATGCCAAACTTCATTTTTGTGCAACATATACTGTCTTGTACGTTTACATACTCTTGACATTCTTTTATCTGTCTCAACTTGTAGCAAAGGCCCAGAAGATAGAAATGGACAAGCTTGAAAAAGCAAAAAAAGAACGCACCAAGGTGAATGTTTTTTTGTTTTGGCATTTTAATATATCAGCAAAATATTGTGGAAATACATCTCAGACAGCATAAAGTGACACACTGAAAGCTGTCAAATATATATAGATTGCATTATACTATATGTATAATCCTGACTTTGAAGGTAAAACATTTTTGCCTTCTTTTGGATCAAAAGCAGGAAGGATAAGTAGTTGAACTTGATTGTATTTTTTTCAGCCTCAATTACTATGTATTACAAAATATTCTTCAAATATATTAAGTAAACATAATTCTTATAAAAAGTCTTTAAATTTAAAAGGGCACAAATAAATAAATGCAATAATTTTAAGTATAGGATTGTTAAATGCATCCATCATTCTCATAGTATGATATTAGTATAACATAGTGTAATATTTCTAGTTTTTGTTCTGACATGTCTTTCTGTACCACAAAATAGATTGAATTTGTGACGGGCACTAAAAAAGGCACCACGACCAGTGCACCCACAGGAACCACCAGCACCACAACAGCCGCCACTACAGGTAAGATAGTCCCTCCTACAAACAAAGGCTCAAATGTGGAGGAGATGTATAGATTCATAAAATCACGTTTCTGTAACCCACTAATGTTTTATAATCTGTTCTCCTTCCAGATGCTCAGAAAAGGAAGAGCAAATGGGACTCTGCCATACCGATAACCACCATTGCCCAACCTACTATCCTTACCACCACTGCCACACTACCCTCTGTTGTAACTGTAACCACCAGTGCCAGCGGATCAAAAACAACAGTCATCTCTGCTGTTGGCACAATTGTGAAGAAGGCCAAGCAATGAGGGAGAAGAAGGGCCATAGACTGAACTTTGATTGTAAACAAAAGCCTGGAATTATTCACTGTTGTTGCCGGCTTCCGCTATTTAAAGGACCCCCTGGCCAACAACCAACAGCTTGATGCGCATAACCGAGGCAGAATAAAATGATACTGATTTCCCATTTCAATTGTAAACCTGTGGGCAAAACTGTTTTGGACACTGGGGGAATGTGGGTGGTATTTAAACAGCAGTTGCCCTGAATTTTTCCCTCTTTTATTGCTTTGACATATTTTAAATTTTTGCTATTAAAAAATATAAC
This sequence comes from Spea multiplicata, assembly GCA_009364415.1. Taxonomy (NCBI): domain Eukaryota; kingdom Metazoa; phylum Chordata; class Amphibia; order Anura; family Pelobatidae; genus Spea; species Spea multiplicata. Next base: position 9,979,603 of record VKOC01000010.1, read on the forward strand.
ATCTGTGTTGATATATGGTAAATGGCAATTTTCTTTCCATTGGTTAATGTCTCTTAGATTTGTGTTATTCTGTACATCACAATATATGATTTCCAGCGTATTATAGCAGAGTCTGGTAATCTTTCATGTTGATGTCTGAATGATCACATTCAGCAATTCAGCTGAATTTGGCTATTAACAGACCTGAAGAAATTTTATTTAAGTTATTAAATAGTTATCGCTTAAGCAACAAACACATACTATATTTTGTTATATGTTTAGAGTTTATTCACTAAAGGCAGAGTTGGCAGGTGGGTTATGAATTTAAACTCTCGCACTTCACCATTCATTATAAAGGGTCAACCTGAGCAAGTTTCTCCAGGGTACTGAACTGACCTCTTATAATGCATAATTCACAGTGTAAGAAGACTGAAGAAATCTCACAGATTTAAGTATACATCTTACCTCTTCCTGAAGCACAAACTCATTAAGTTTGGCTCTGCATAATTTACAGCAAAGTGAATTATCTGAAAATACAGCTTTCAAGCTACCTTTCCAGTCAACATATCCTTTGGTGAATAAATACCTCCTTTAGGTGAAATCGAGGGATAGATACTTGCCTTCTAAAGTGCACTAGCATGTAGCGTGATCACACAGAGGCCAAGGCTGTATGTTGTGTATGTGTAATATGTATCCATATATATGTATATATATATATTATAATGTGTTAAGCCGTATAAGTCCATGAGACAAATGTCAAAAAATCTTGAGTATTGCAGAGTATAGAATGATACCTTTTTTATTGGAAAACTTGTAAGAGTTGTTCTCTGAAACCTTCAGACCTGGAGAGGAAACCTCTTGAAAGCTTGAAACAGACAAATATTTTTTTCACCTGTGTACAACTCTACGATTGAGGTGAAAAGAAGAATTTTGTTAGTTGAGATTAAAGGGCAGATTTTTACGGTAGAGTAATTGAAGTGAGTGACTAATCAAAAAAGGATATCCTGGAAAAATCCAGACATGCTCGGCCCAGGGGCTCCTACCTCTACTCTATATCTGTGTTTCCGAACTAGAGTTCTCACTCCACCCATCCCAAGCAATCCGGCAGTATGTTGTTACTTAGTCTGAGCCGATGGTCAAAGCACGTTATTAACTTTAAAGAAAGAATAGAAACGAAATAAAGATGCAATCGAATCTCCTGAACATTATAACAGTATTTGAATCATTTCGTTTAACCTGCTTATTTGTAGTTCATTGTTTTGTCGTCCGTGGTATACGTTTGGAATACTGCCTTTTCCAGAATCATGACTTCTTTTTTTTTTTAGAATGATTTAATAATTAAATCCAAAATGTGCAAGCCGACACAAACAGGAGGTTTGGTCCGTGTTACTAAATAATAAAGGATTATTTCATTCAATGCCAAGTAAGGCCAGTGAAAATGTATTAAAAATACCTTCAAGTCGCTTGTAATGATGGAACTAAATAACAGCCCTTACCCACCTTAAAATCCCACCTTACAGGTATGTTTACTATGGGAACATGTACACTATATGACCAAAAATGCATAGACACCTGTCTGTCACGTATATATGAGCTTGTTGGACTTCCAAAACCTTTAATATGCATTAATATGAAGCTTCTTCCCTCCCCCATACAGACTCCACTTTTCTGAGGAGGCTTTCTACAAGATTTTGGAGAGTGTCTGTGGGAATTTTTCGCCACTCAGCGGAGACAGCATTTGGAAGGTCAGGCGCTGATGTTAGGCGAGAAGGCTTGACTTGCAATCTGTGTTCCAATTCATACCAAAGGTGGTAAATGAGGTATAGCCTGTGCAGGCTGCTTGAGTTCCTCTTAACCAAACTCATGTAACCACTTCTTTAAGGGCCTTGCTTTGTGCATAGGGGTGCAGTCATGCTGGAACAGGAAAAGGTGTCCTTCCCAAACTGGTGCCACAAAGGTGAAAGCATACAATTGTCTAAAATGTCTTCTATGTATTCTATAGTATTAACATCACCATTCGCTTTAACTAAAGGGGAACAAACCCTAAAACAAACAGTAGGCACTGTGCATTCTGGTAAGTAGCATACCTCCTGATAAAGTCATATAGAAAATAATTACTTCGTTATTGCTGCTAAAGGTGGTTCTGCAAGCTATAAAATCATAAGGTGTACTTAGTTCACATGGGTTCTCCATTTTGGCTTTATTTTTGTTGAATAAATCATGACACGGTGTAATCTCATGTGTTGTTGTGAGAGGATGAATTTAGTTAACTTTTAGACCTGCTAAGGAACAGATGATTGTTATTGTGACGGGAAGCTTGGTTCCACGACTGGGTACACCCGCCAGACATTGCTTCCTTCTGCCTGTAGCCACCAGGAATACAAGACTTCGATCATCAGGTGGAAATAGTGTCGAAGACAGCAGAGAGCGCAGCTCCTCAGGAACTCTTATTAAGGTAAAACAGGCACTGACTTTATTGGGAACAGTACAGATATTTACACACACACAACATAAATGGATCGGTATATATAAGCCCATCACGTACCAGACAGCCTGGTTCCTCCATACCGTTTTATGGCCAGCAATGCCCACTCGACAAAAAGTCACTATTTTCGGGATGATCCTGAGGGAGCGGCTACAATCCTGGGTTACCAATGGAGAGTTCAGTGTCCGAGAATGGTATGTTCCAAAAAGTGATGTGATCCGACCTTGGGACCCTGATCGACAGCGTCGGAACCGGGTATAGTCCGCCAGAGTTCCATATCCATGGCTGGGTAAACACCGGTCGTATAGTTGGGTAATAAAATCAGGTTTCCCAAATGTGCTCCGTCTTTATAACCACTACTGAGTGTTGCCCACCACAAGCATAGTGTAACCTCAAAGGCGCAACGTGGTGGGACAACAGGTGTCCTAAGCGACACAGTTATAATTGTCAGCGGGCATTGCCGCGGTTCCTAGCCGTCTCACAGTTCCATGGATTTGCGGCTAGGTCTCGGTCAGGTGTATGGAGTGTTTCCGGCCATGTAGAGCCCGCGTAGCCTGGTCACCCTGTGCCCCCCAATGAGCACAAGGTGACTTAGACATAAGAGGGGACATCCTCCCAAACTCAAATCTATGCCCCATGTGTCTGCCTCAGGGAGTTATTGTGACCCTTATTATGTCCTGATATGTAAAGCCATACATTTCAAAGAGGGTGTATGTTCTTTTTCACACCACTGTAGGTCACATAGTGGTTTTTTACCTTATGTCACAATCGTCTTATTATTTTTCCCAATAAAGTAATTTCTTTTTAATTGTCCAAAATTTTAAAATGCAGATTTTGAGAAGTGACATAATTAAGAATACTTCTTATTGCAAATAATAGTTTTCATGAGGGCCTCTCTATTGTGTTACCTCCACTACAGCACCAGACCTGCCTCTGGAGTGGGGGGTATCGGTAACTATGTGGCCCTACTAGCCTGCAACCATCTGTTCAACGCACCAGATGACCACTCCGGGACGGTTTTTGATGGCTATAAAGGGTTAGTATTGGATATTATGCGGCCCAGAAGTTCCCAGGTATAGTTGTATTTTTTGGTATTTTTTATCCAATAAAAGAGAATTCAGTAGATTGTTTCCAAGAATGACACTTTTTTTCAGCTGGTAGACTGGATGCTGTCACGGCTGTGAGGATCTGTTAGCAGATGCTTTGAAACAGACATAAACAAATCAAACCCTACCCTGTTGGAGGGAGCCCTGCAGGATCATCATGTACAGAGAATCTTTTGACGCGTGTTAGAGTCGCTCCTCCCTCATTCCTTTGAATCCATCGCCTTCGGCAGCGCAAGCCTAGACACATACCCAGTACTAACCGTTCTGTCCCGAGATCTAGCAGTAAAAAAAACTTATGAGGCTTTCAATAAATATAATGCATGAAAAGCCGGGGCATTTCTTCAATTCATGACCAGTAAGGGGATCCTCTTTGTTATGTGAACACATCAGTCTTATTTGCAAATCAACGCTTTATTATTACGAGAGTAGACGCAAAAAAAGTGCCTTCCAGCAGTGTAGCAAAAGCTGATACAATAAGTGAATTTTGAGATCCGCTGCCCCAAATGGACCATGGAGAACGCAAGACCTGCATGATCGTCCCTTCAATTATCTCTGTACTGCTGTTGAGTTGCTGATTATTGTTGATTGGTTCAGACAGCGTTTGTAAGGGTAGGCGAGTTAAGCTAAAAGCTGTGATGACAACAGTTCTCCTATAAGCACTTATTTCTTAAATCAGGTACCCATGTAACTGAGAATGCTAGACTCTTGAAGAGCGGTTCTGTGACCATCAATGCAATCACTCAAGTTCCTGCAGACATCTGTTTGGCTCCAGGTCTGTTCTTTTTCCTACATATTAATTCATGACCTGCATTAGGTTATACGTGTTTCATTTCTACATAGCCATGGTGGCCACACACAACGGGACTTGTGGCCACACTTTAGAGGAGCTGAGGATAAGAAGCTGTCACTTTATGGAGGTGATCATGTGTAAAATGACCATTGTGTACCTGTTTCTAAATTTAGTCCGAGTTGTTGCTATTTAAGCCAGAGGAAAATGCTCTGGTTTCCACCGTCCCCGTTTGTTCTCTTTCACTCACAAAAGCCATTGCTTGCTTTTTACTACGCCACAGAAAAGTTCAATTATGATTCAAATGAGGTCTCTCTGCTTCTGTCATGGCCCCTGTATGGGGTTAAACACGCTGGAAACTCCATTAACTAGACTGTTCCCACAGCCCTCGTGTAGGATGGGGGATTGCATGTCGCATACAATGAATGTATAAATATACAGTTCCTTGTTTTTGAAAGAAAAGCAAATGTCCATTAAAATAACATGAAATGGATCAGAAATGCATTGTAAACATTGTTTATGTTGTAAGTGAATATTGTAGCTAGAGACGGCTGGTTTTTACAGAGGTCCTTTATCACCCCAAGTTTAAAATTATGTTCCCAAAGCTAGACATTTCCTTGTTTTTCACAAAAACAGCTAAGTGACCCTAAACTTTTGAACAGTTGTGTGCATACAGTATATAAACAGCACCCAGACACATAGATGTGGAGCATGTCGTAATGTATGGTGTTCGGGAGTGAGGACACCATAATGATGATCAATGACGAAACAGCTTCTCACTTCGTAAGTAGATAATCAGACAGGTTCATGAAAGTATGATGTTTATTGGGTTTAATAAGAAAATATTATATACATTAGTCCAGGCAAACACAGAAGGCCAGAACATCATTTAGGCATTTAAAATGTCAAATGTTGCAGAGGAGCCTCCAACATTGCCTTCTGTTGCTTACTTTCAAAATGAATAAACAGAGATCATAAAACAAACAATATACAGTAAAATATAGCATGATGGTGTACCCTTACCAACGCCAATCCATTATTGCATATTATCCGGAAATATGGCCGTTGGATGGTGGATGACCTTGGCTGATCCAGCCCCAGGGGCATCAGTGTGTTTGCCGCTCTCCTCACCTGGCAATTGACAGAAATGGTTAGAGGCGAGGAACTGACCAGTTTAGCCCCCTTAGCCCATTCTGATACCCTTTGCCATATAAACCAGACCTTCTATTCTCCAGATGTCTGTTTGACATTATGTACCCATCACGGTATCATCGGAGGAGAAGGTGACAGCGCAGAGGGTGTCAGTAATTATTTGTAGGGAGGTGTAAAAGTGCTACCTTTGGATAGACTATCAGGGGTATGACTGTCCCTGCCAGCCTGGCACCTCCAACATCCTAAATGATGCTTAAATAGTTTGTCATATTCTGAGTCTGTGGAAATCTTGCATCCTTCAAGCAATAAGGTCCCACAGACATCCTGAAATCCCAGATCAGATGGGCTTCCTGGATCAGCACACCCTCCAGATTTAAGTTGTTTGCTATTCTTCATATGTTTCGTTGTTGTTACAATACTCCTAGTCCTACCATCCATGCGATATGTGTACCGTAGTTATTATTCCTTATAATACAAACTTTCAAATGTAACAAGAAGGTGGCATTTTCTATAAAACATAAGGACATTCCCTGGAAGTAGGAGGAAGGAGACTTATGCAACAGTTGTGAATGCATGGAATTGCCTTCCAGCAGAGGCAATGTGATTTAATGCAAGTGGGAGAGGTGAAAGGCACATTCCGTATGATTAATACTGTTCTAAGCAGTAAATAATATTAACTGGCGACATTTCGTATACATATTAAGTCCTCAATGATCCACCAGATAGCTCTAATCTGGGTCAATCAATGCCTCTGTGTTCTCCCTGTCATTTCGTATGAACAATGAACCCTTTCCTTGCACCTTTCCTTCTGCAGCACTCTCTCCACCTACATGCCATGATACTCAATTAGTTAATAAATGACTATTTTGCAATGTTGAATATAGTAGAACCGAGTTAATGTACATTGTGTATCAGACAATCAATATATATAATAATAATATATAATATATATATAATATTATATCTCATACAGAGCAGCCTCAATCCAGCATAACTGTAAAGTTCATCCTAATTCTGCATTCAGGGTCGGGGATGGACGGTCTAATTCACTGGTTCTGCCTTTTGTTCTCCCCCCCAGATCCCCTCCCTGCACTCCACCCCACTAACAATGGGTTTTTTTCAGTAACACTGGTCTTGGGCTGAAATCTATCTCACTTCCAGCTCTATCCAACAGGGGTGTGGAGAGAAAGTGAGATGGTGCGGAGAGGAGGGAGTGCATAGTCAAAGGGGAGAAGAAGGCTGTTCCAGCCTTGTACCTGCCCTCCAGGTGTGCTCACAACTTTGAGGAATGTCAGAGACAGCAGACCAAGGTCTGAGTCACACACAACACTCCATAAAACTGCCTGCTTTCTTTCATTTGAACTTTTCCCTAAAGTGGAGGGGAAGACCGGTCTCTCCAGAAGCAGACTGAGATCCAAAGCTCCTTTCTGCAGACTGATTTCACTTGGATACAATCTTTATGCCACCTTGGACAAGGAAGGGAGCTGAGATTTGATATACAGAACTACACCAGGTCCAAGAAGCTGTAGATATAGCGGACGCGTTGATCCTATGGTTCTGAAACAGAGAAAACCTTTGTCCGGTAAGTCCGCAGAACATTTTTGGGTTTACCGCGTTCTAGGTTTAGCTACAATTCCGAAATACCAGTTTGAAACTAGAACTTTTTTAGATGAATAACGCGTATAAACAAAAGTAAAAAGGGAAAGAATAAGTTTGTATATTTATGAACTGTAAGTGTTTTGGCAAGAATAGTGTGAAAGAAAGTAACTTTTTGTTGAGTTAAAAATGTTGGACACGCAGGAATTTTAATTGCCTGGAGAAGAGTATGGAACAGGACACCTGCTTAGAAACGTTTATGAAAACTGTACTCGGTGGGACAATCATTTCTTATCTGTTGTATCTTATCTTGATGGATGTATTTACATATCTTCATAAGTCTTTGTCGTATTACATTATCATGTATGTTACCGAGAGGGCGGTAGATAAATGGAACAGCCGCTCAGCGGAAGTGGTAGAGGGAGGGAATTTAAACATGCTTGGGTTAGGCATCAAGCTATCTTGAATCTAAGACATGACCAAGGACTGATTATGGTCAGAATCTTTACGTCAAGGAAAATGGACAGTTTAGAGGGGTTGAATGGTTCCTATCGACAAAATTCTAAGTTTCTATATTCCCAAGATGGCATGTAACAGGTTAACCAGCAAGCGTCTGGAAGTGGAATTGTATCGCCTTAGGAGTTATACATTGCTGCGGTGATACAGCCATGCCTATCCTGTAAAGCGCCGTGGGGTAAATGTGTGTGCTGGTGCGCATGATCTTCATAGGTGTTTGCGTAAACTGATCCAAAAGGCAAGCTTTCTAGAGAAGAACCAGGACTCCCCGTGCCATGTTGACTTTAACTGCGTCAGTGCCAGTGGTGCCCGCATGCTGTCGAAAGTCATTGTGAATATATTGTGAAAATGGAAGAAATCTGCACCCCTCATCTGACATTTTCTACCAACCAACTATAATTATTCTACCAAACATTATATTCACAAGAGTTGAAGTTCTAGCCCAGGACTCAACTACTTTTGAAAATGTACTATTTAATTAGAATATCCATATATTAACCGAGAAACCTAGTTGGAATACAGTAGTTATGTTGAAAAAGTACCCGTCTTCTCCTCGTGCTCATTGAGTGTGTAGAAGTGAGGACAGTTATCCAGAAACATATCCCCAGGGTGAGTCTTTTGTGTGTTGTGGTTGTAGCAGAACACAAAGCTTTTGCGGCACCGCTAAGGTTACAGAAAAAGTTTCAGTCTGGAGCTGGGGTGAAAAAATAGGGGAATGTGCTGGAACTGGACCACAGAACCTTCCTCCTGGAGAACAAACGGCAATCCGGGCACAGAATGCTGTTACTTAGCATGGAAGCTGGGGCACGGAACACAGCTACTCGGCAGATGCCGTTACAGAGGGTGCTGGGGAGTCAAGAAGTCCTCTGAGTGCTGAGTTCTGCTTCAGTAGGAAGCTGCTGGGAAAGGTTGTCCATCAGGAGCAGCAAATAGTCTGTCCAGAGCCAGAGTACAAGGCCTTTCTACTATAGACAGCAGCCTGCGCTTTAGATTGCTGCATTTAATGCCGCTGCAGTGAACCCGGTGTTCATAAGTACAGTTATGGCTCTATGCCGTGTATACTGCAGGCACGGATATGTCTTCTTGCTGCAGAAACTTGGTGTGCAGAAGTTTTTCAGTAATTACAGGAGGGAAGTAAATTTCAAATTTCAGGGCAAGAGGTCAGTATAAAAGTAGGGATCAAAGGCTCAGATGTATATATATGATATATACCGGTAGTATTTGTTCACTGGAAGGGTGGTGGATACGTGGAGTAGACTTCCATCTGAATATTAACACAGAGTGGGAATGTCCTAAGCATAAGACTAAGCCGAGGACCAAATAGGGATTGACATCCTCAAGCAGACTAGATTGGCCAAATAGCTAATACCTTCTGCTGGGGTGTACGTTTCTATAATCAAACAGGTTGTGTGGCTACTGTACATTCGTGGCAACAAATACAATAATTATTTAAAAAATATTACATGTGACAGAGGCCCAAAATCGGTTAGTGCTGACCCTCCAAGCAGCTGTCAAGTATTGTGTTCTGGGACTGATGGGGCAATCCCAGAGAATTGCCAACTACTGGAATATATATGTTCCTTATTTGATTTAGAGCTTTACTGAAACCAACCCTCATTCCCCATCCTATGTTCTTTGGAGCTGGTATTTATCTGGAAATGTAATACCATTTCTTATTTGGCAAATCATTTTACAAACTTGGGCATCAATGAACCTCAATCACCTAAATGTATTCCAGAGCAAAGTACTTCTCTGCTTAATGTAAAGATGCAGGAGAAAGCATGCATACAGTCCAATATCTATTTAATATTAATATTTTTTTCTTTGTAAATATCAACCAGTAATCATGCAAACAATGAGATACCAGAAAATGTAGTTTTAAAATAATATTTTAACACTTTCCTCCCATCTCACTCCCATATATGAATTTCCTTTTACATTTCTTATATTTTTAATACCTCCCTTATGCCCATATCTAAATAAACTTACAAGTTAGAACCACAATTGGATTAACATGTTTAGAGCTTGTGACTTCTGTAACAGTAGTAGTATTCTTCACTTTGTGTATCTCGGACTATGATTTGCTCTCGTCTAGGCAGGCTAAACATCCCCTGCTTTTAATATATCCATCACTGTGCAAATTAGTGTGGCCGTAATGGATATATCTTTTTACTTATAAACCATATTTCTTTTCCTAGGGCCGGCTATGAACCTGAAATAGAAATTGAGTCTCTGGAGCTCTGTTGAGTCTTTGAAACTCCATTGAGTCTCTGGAGCTCGGTTGAGTCTTTGGAG
>VKOC01000010.1:10009566-10042066 GCA_009364415.1 Spea multiplicata
TATATATATATATGAGAGAGAGAGAAAAGTTATATTTTTTTGCCACACAATTGTAATCTCAACACAGCTTTGTGGTTTCCCCCCCCCAAATTTCTTCTCTTTAACCAGACTTAGTGCTTATGATCTGGCTCGGTCAGAGGCAACAATCACGGCACAACATGCGTGTGTCCAGCACCAGCTCCAGGTGCGCACAACCTTTGTGGAACCATTCTCTGCCCAGTTAGGGTCTTACTACCTAGTGCTGGGTGAGCTGGAGGGTGGTGAGTTTGCTGGAATTCTTTAGAATCCATAAATAAGGTGATGGTGGTTTCACCTGCAGTAACGCTTTTTCCGTTTTTCTAGATTCGGCACCTGTGCTATGTCCCCGACTTATGATCTGCATTGACGGTGCAGACCTTTCCTTGCTACAGCAGGCAGTGGAAGAACAGAGAAGATACATCCAAGGCAGAGAGGCAGCGGCTGATATCGGCTTATAAGCATCAATCTGTTATCCAAAAACCAATTCGCTGGAGTTTCATGTTGTATATATGATGTCATGCCTTCATAATGTAATTATATGTACATAGTTATGTTATATGTACTTTCTATATTCTGATTGAAGAACAGAAGATAGATAATGAGAAAATGGTCCTAGAGAAAATAGTGTATATAAGTTTTTGACACCTCTTAGTGATAATAATATATATATGTTTTAAGATGTGAGAGATGCAACCTTCAGATACCAAAATAATAATTCAAGTGTAAAAAGGTATTGTACGGGCTTTGAATCTGAGGCATCCGAAGGAATATTGTACTGGTGGTGTATAAAAACCAGTTGGTAGATCTGCAATTTTGTTTTAGAAACATTAAAAGAAGTTGACCAATACATTGGCCGCTAAGAGTTTCCTTAATCATACCCTGGACCTTCTGCTTGTCATTCTGTGGGATTCAAGCAGGGTGGCAGAAGCAATGATCTATAGTGCTCCTCTATATGAAATCTACAAAAATGTATATTTGATGAAGAGATGGACATTAGAGAGCATCTTTGGAACATATGAAAAAGCTCAAGACAAGTTTCCAGTTAATTGACTGTTAAATACAGTAAGAAAACTAGTTTATTGACAGAAAGAACAGTGGACACCAAAGATACAGTAGATTCATTATAAAGAATCCATAATAGTATGATAAAGTAGGATACTAGAACACAGCTCAGTAAACATTACATTATATTAAATTCATACAATAAAAGAAGTGATCTCCGCCCTTAGTATTTGTAGGATGTTAAGGATGGGATGGTATTCACAGGACGATAGAGAGTAGGTTGGTAGGCCTCTGAAGCTGCTTGGAATAACAGGAGTCCGCTTCCTGGGTCTCGCCGACACCGAGCCATGGCCTCCTTGTAATTCACTTTTTCTTTAGTGATTGGGTCGATAAGATTTTTCTCATAGTTTTTCTCATCCTGGATCTGAGCAGCGATGTCTTTGCTCACCATTCCTTGCTGTACAGCCTCGGACAGCGGAATTCTCCCCGTCTTCTTGGTATCGATAAGACCTCCTGTAAGGTGTTGGACTACTAAATATGGCAAGGCTGTTTCCATTGACATTAGACCTTTCTGCACAGCCTCTCCCACAGACAGACGCTTCTTAGTTACTGGGTCCTCAACACCTGTGAAAGCTTTCTGAGCTTGGAGGAGGCTCGGTGTGTTGCTTCCATCAATCATCCCACGGTCTATCGCTTTATGAACTGAGAAGCGGTCTTTGCTTAATATGTCGATAATGCCACCAGTGGCAGCCTGTGCCTCTAGCAGTTTCTGTCCTGTTGTAGGATCTATCATTTTTCTTGCCATAGCATTTCTGATGGTGCATTTGCTGTCTACAGTTGTGTCATAGACTCCAGAAATTGGAAAGCTGTCATCGTGGAAGACCTTGGGTGGGGCACTTTGAGTGAAGAATGTGCGGGTCTGCGTGTGGCTGGTTGGGGAAACAACTGGGGACCTATTACCAATTATGGAACCAATGGACATTGAATGTGGTTTATTTTCTCCAGCCACCAGAAGGGCAAACTCTGAAATTGGTAGTCTGCCATCCCTGTACATCTGCAGTTCTTCTTTGGTAATTTTTCTAGTCCTCAAAGCGTCTTCAATGGAATACTGCTTACCGCTCTTCTTATCCAAAAGGACAGAGATTTCACCACTTGACCCCATGGTGGATATCTCTTCCCAGTCACACTCTAGCTCTTGCAGCTGGATATATTGGTCCCTGTCTATAATGCCTCTCCTGTAGGCTTCATAGGGTGACATTTCCTTGCCAGTATCTGGGTCTAGGATTGATATTTTCGTGGAGACATTGGTTTCTCTCATCTGTGTTTCTTGATTGCGTTCTTCACGATTGACACGAGACTGTAGCTCTCTTATGGTTCTCTCCTTCTCATAGATGCTGTCCTTTTCTTTCAGAATTTTGGATTCCAACAGGGACAGCTCGTGGCCCATCTGCATTTTCTTCTGACGTTCATTTTCTGCTTTCTGTGTGAGCAGTTCTGACTCCTTGCTTAGGAACACACTTTTTTGCTGCTGCTGTCTTTTAAGTTCTAGTAGCTTACCTTCAATTTCTGACTTCTCTTTTTGGGCTTTTGCTCTGGCTTTTTGAAGCTCGGCTTCTTCCTTTGACCATGTCCTCTTTGTTGCATCCACCCTCTCAAGTCTCTCCTTGAGTCTTCTAGTCTCATCCTCCTTGTTATGCCTTGCATTACGCTCTTTATTATAAAGCTCTCTCAGCCTGGCTCTCTCATTCTGCAGCACCTTGTCTTTCTCTACACGGATGACCTCCTTGTAGATTGTTTTTTCTATTGATTTTTCTCTCTGTAAAATATCTACCTTTACCTGAAGATTTTTACATTCTCTTTCGATGTTCAGAATGTTGCTCCTTTCTTTATCAAGGTCAATGCGCAGTGTGTTGGCTGATTTCTCTAACATGGGATCCTTTTCGACTTTCACCACTTCCTCCATCACAATCTTCTCCTGTACAGGTGGAGGACTTTCCTCAATCTCCTTGATCCTCAGTGTGATCTGGCGCAATTCCTTTTCTGCAGCCAGCTTTTTATCTCTTTCCTCTTGGAAGTTCAGTAGTTTTTCATTTTCCTCCACCAGATTGCGTAACTGCTGGACATCACGCTCAAGGCGACGTCTATTACTGACTTCTTCATCCAAGGTTCTGCTGAGTCTGTAGTGATCCTCTGCTATCTTGGGATCTTTCTGCAGGTTGACGACTTCTTGCACCACCACCCTTTCCTCTGGCTTCCTCCTTTCCAACAACATATATTTGTTTTGCAAATCATAGACTGTATCTTCCACTGCCCTCCTCTTTTGGGACTCTTCACGTACTTCCTGGCGTAAACGCTCTGCTTCTTTCAACAACACAGGGTCATTTTCATACTTGACCACCTCCTTGTTGACTGTTTTTGTCTCTACTTTTGACCTCTCCCTTTTCCATTCATCTCTTTCCTTAGATAGTTTTGACTTCTGTTCCAAGTACCTACCGCTGGTTGACTCCAGATCCTTCACTTGTCCTCTCAGCCTCTCAATTTCCTTCATTACCTCAGGTGTCTTTTCCAACTTCACTACCTCCTGGACTATTTCTTTATACTCTACCACAGGTCTCTGCGATCGTAAAACAATCAGTTCATTGTGGATTGTATCCAACTGCTTTACCTGAGTAGAACTTTTAGAACTGATCTCCTTCAGTGAACTCTTCAAACGAGAAATCTCTTTCTCAGTTTCCGGCTCCACAACAAATATTTCATTAACTCGTTCTTTGATTTCTATCTTGGGTTTCTGCTTTTCTACTACCACATACTTTGACTGTAGTTCTGTCAACTCACGGGTCACCGTCAAAGTCTTATTCCTCTCTTCTTCTATTAGTGTTCTGAGCCTGGCAGCTTCCTTTAATATTTCTGGGTCTTGCTCCACTTTCTTTACCTCCTTTACAATGACCTTGGGTTCCACTGTTGCAATCATTTTTTCCAGGTCCTCCGTCTTGCTTCTCAGCTTCAAAATGTTGTCCTTAAGGGATTTTCTCCTGAAGGTGTCATCGTCAATCTGCATTTGCAATGCTCTGGTGGCTTTTACCATGTCTGGGTCTCTCTCCAGTTTCACCACTTCTTTCAGCACAACCTTTTCTTTAATGTTTGGCTGCTTCTGCTCCAGAGCCAACACTTCTTTTCTCAGATACTCTAGCTCTACAGAAATGGAGTTGTTCTCCTCCTTCAACTGCTTAATCTCTTTCCTTAGGGATTGGGCTTGCGATTCTAAGTTGGGATCTCTCTCTATCTCTGTGACTTCTTTGGTAAGTAATTGTGGTTTGATGGTTTTTCGTTGGCTCTCCAAGGTAACCAACTTCTTGCTCACCACTTCTATCTCTGACTGTGTTTTCTCTCTTTCTTTATGTGCATTCTCTACATGGCTTCTCAATGTTGCCAGCTCACTTTCCAAGCGGGGCTCTCTGTAATACTGTACCACCTCTTTTTCCTCCAGCCGTTCTACGGGTCTTTGTGTCTTCAGCAAGAGCAGTCTCTTTCTGTTCTCTTCCAGTGCCTGCTGTACCTCAGCAACCTTTCTTTTTTCATCTTCCAGATCCCTGGAGAGAGACTCAGCCTCTTGAATGGATCTCCGTACATTTTCTGAACGCAAGTTATTCTGCACTGCTAGTTGGACGCCATCTTGAGTATCTGACTGAAAACGAAATATACATGCATTGGTTGGTATGGATACAAAAATACGACAGTCTCAAATCTAAGTCATTACGGCACAGTTCTTATATTTTACCTTAAAACTGAACTAAGTTAAAAAGGAACAGTTTTTTGTAAGAGGACACTATCGTGCCAATGAAAAATCCACTTGTATGGCACCACAGGATCTGTAGTCATATGAGTAATATAATACAAGTTATGCAAGAACTTAAAAATGTATATATGGCTAGTGGCTAGATAGGCAGTTGAGTCACAGGACTCAAAGATATTACCTTGTCGAGTACCCTCTTTGCAAAGTCCATCTGGCTGAGTTGTTGCTTACTCTCCACCGCTGCCTCAGTGTAACGCTTGACCAGATCTTTTTCCTGTTGAAAGAAACCAGATAATGGGGGTACATATAATTTAGTGAAGTAAAGATGCAGTCTCTCAGCATGCATTAATGATAAATTTAACCTTAGCCACCATGTTCTTTTTGTGATTGACCTCACCTTATTTTCAATGCCCTCTTGTAATGTGGAGACCCGTGGCATTTTAGGATCAGTAGCACCAATTGAGGTTTCCAAAGTAGAGCGGTAACGATCAGCAAGTGCATCATACTCCTATTAAAATAATTAAAGTTAATTGTTTATTTCCACCCGATATTTTGAGTATCATCCTGACTTGTAAAACCAGCACAAGTCATTAATCCATATCTAGCAGGAGAAATAAATAATATCTTGATGTTTCTTAAGCTGCTGGTGTGCACCAAGCATCACTAGGAGTCAAGGGAGGTCAGCAAGGTAATGTATGGTTTGGTAGTAGGGTCCATTGACTTTAAATCGCAATAGCTGGAACTTGTCAAACCAATGTTAAGCCTGTGGTAATGGACACCATTCCTGAAAGTTTAAATTGGTCACATAGTTGGCCAAAACCTATATGGGAACACAACCACTAATATCAATGGCATGCATCACCAGCAGGGTCAACTTTCTATGCAGATCACAGTTCTTGAGCTGAAGTGAAATCTAAGATGCGTCTAGTTATATTTTTCTACTGGGGTTTGACTGATAAGAACAGAAGCTGATAAATGCACCTACCCCAAGTGTATTCACAAGGTCATGTGACAGCTTCACCATGTTGTTTTTTTCTGGCTCCTTCCTCTGGATCTCATCCACCAGTCTCTGTTAGGAAACCCCAACCAGATCAGTTAAGAACCCGCTTGCATTGAAGGCTATGCACTAAATGTATATATTTTTATGTTTTTGTTTTCCATATACTATGTGTACTCCTAGATGTCTAGGGTGCTGGCCCTACAAATACAGAGAGCTCTGTTAAAAAATGTTCATAATGTCAAAAGGATTGATGTAAAAATACAATTTTTACCCACTTACCCTAAAATTCTCCCTTTAGAAGTCTTGGGTTTTTGAGGACCATGCCTCCAATGTATTATGTATTTAATATGTTGGAAGAGGTATGTTTATGGAGAAGTATCATGGGAACGCTATGGGTTCAAAACAGCCCGGGACCAGTAAAGGGAGAATATCATGGTGAGCGGATTATATTGTATTGTATTTTTTGGCCAGTCAGTTTGACAGCATTACAATAACTCAGCTGCACTTTGAAATGAATTCATTGAAGTCTTCACTGCCCTTAACACAAATAACGTTTTGCTTTGGTCAACTATCACATGGGAAAATCAAGCTCTGTTTTCATATGATCCAACGACCGAGCTGTGATGCTCGTACATTAATTGTAAATTCCCCATTAAAACCATCAGCCTTGGTCCATTGGTCATTAAATCTTCCTGTCGCTCACCTTCTGGGATTGCAGCTTGTAGTTGACCTGGCTGGGTCCATCTGATGAGGTCACCTGATTCCGTGGAAGGTTTTTTAGCCAGAGGTCCAGACCTTCGCTGGTGGATTTAAACTGCTGGTATGGCAAATTAGCATCTCTCAGCATCTTCTCTCTGCCAGGAAATAAATCCATACATTTAACACAATGCACCTCCTGGGAAAAAAGGTTCACATTGATACAAAGCCCCAGATAGACTAGCACAATATGGTTCCCATAATACATCACATAACACGTACAATGAAATTGTCCGCTTTGTATCTAAGTGCCCCCAGTCTGTGTAGTTTCTAAGTGGTCTAATATTATATTTATAGCATATTTATTATATATATAATATTGGAATTGCAGGTATAAATATTTATTGATCATTTACTTTAGATTATATATTCGCAAGAACTTTTGCATTGTTTCAGTATGGTTTCCGTAGCTAACCCTATCATTTCTCCTCATTTTTTTGGACGTGTCTGCGTCTTCTCACCTCTGATCCAGCTGGTCAGCTATGGCGTGATATCTGTCATTTTGCCGTTGAACTTGGACCCGCTGGCGTGGAAGGTCAGGGCTGTGTTCCTGGGTATTGCTCTGTAAGGCGTTGCATGCCAACTCTGTATCCTTCAAACTCCTATTAAGTTTCAGGAGATTGTCCTGTTTGTCCACAAGTTCTTTCCTCATTTTCTAGACAAGAGATGAAGGGATACATGGTGTGAAACCAAGACTTTGGTAACAGAAACAAAGCTCAGAGGAGTTAGGGAATACATGACCTGCTGGCTCGGTTTCTTTATCGCACTCATAGTTAATCACAGGACACTACTAATACCCAATTACTTTCATCATATTTATTTTGTGCCGTATGATCATACTCCTACGCCTTACCTGGATCTCACTGACTCTTTCCTGCAAGGCATTGGGGGTGTATGGAACGAGTCCATCCTTTGCCAACCATCCCTCAAATCCACTGATCATATCATCTGTTTTCTTGATTTGATTTTCCAAGTTTAGTGATGCTTTAGCTCTAGGGGGGGGGAGAAATCATTATTAGACAGTCATTGGTAGGAATTTGCCCATTATTGATATTATTTAATATCATATTTTGCAGGGATGTATAATGGGTTAACAGGAGATAGCAAGTGGCACATCCAATAACAATGTGGAAACTAAAGGAGAGCCCTGCTCAAGTTATTTTATAATCTAGAATAGAAAAGTGGGGAGAGCCTTGGTAAGGATCCAGTTGAAGTTGTGGGCTCTTGCTATCCTGTGAATGCTCAATCTCTGAAAGAAGGGAGTTTGTAGCCTCTTTATAGAGTTCAAGGTCTATTGGCCAGTTGGAGCTCATATCCTATCTTGTAAGCTTTTTTGTACATATCATTCATCACCCTCAATCACCAAAATGCTGGCTGTAGTTGCTGTAGAACAAGTTGCACAGGCTATTGGCTTTAAAAGCTACATACTCTTCTCCATAGAGTGATGTCAGAGCCTTGACTTCATTGTATTTGTTGTTGGTCTTGGTAAGAGAGCTGGGCAGTTGAGAGGCTACGGGTCCAGATGGCATCTTGGCCAGGAAGCTTTCACATTCCCTCTGAGCAGCATCCTTCTCAGACGCGATGCCGTCCAGGTGCCGAGCAGTTACCTGAGAATTATTAATAATAACGAGGTCTGCAACTATATTATCATTTGAGTTGTCCATATTATATTGATTTTGCCCAGATTTGGTGTCACATCTACCTCTTTATTTTCTTATCTTTAGCCGGTTTGGACCCTCTTAAACCTATCAACATCTAAATGATACAGTTTCGTTTTTCAAAGTTGGTCATACATGTAGTCTAGCAGTTTGTTAGCTTCACTTTAAAAGTCCACTTCAACAATACAAAATTGCACTCTCTATATTTCTATTTAAATAAACCTTAGTAGATCTGTTCCCCCCCAGAAGGATTATTCATATAAATCAACAAAGAACCCTTTAAGAATGAAGTTTCTATGGCAACATGGCCTATCAGTGCCTGCTTTTGTGTCACATGACCAATCTATACCTGCCAAAAATTATAAATGATTTACGTGAAGAATTATTTCTTGACTAAGCAATGCTAGTAGGAATGATGTGTCTTATGTTGCATTTGATAATGCAGCAGAATAAGTAGAACGGCACCTGTAACCTTAACATTTCTTCACTTTTCTTCACACTTTATTGCACAATTGTTTATCCTAGCCCACACCCTTCCTTGTCTGCTTTTGGCTCCCTCTACTAATCTCACTTATTTATCTAGTTTACTCACCTCTTGCTCCTTCAGTCTCCCGGTCAGGTCCTGGCTAGGTGAGGACCGGCTGACAGGTGAGCGCACCCTTGCTAGCACCTCTTTTTCGGTGTCTTGCAGGTCTGCGTAGATCTTGTCCAGTTTATTGAGAATCTGTGCACCCTTGGGGTCCTCACTGGGTACGCTGGAGGTTCTGACTGGTGGTACAGGAGGAGTGCCGACTGGAGCTGTCCAAAGGTTAGGAGACATTTTAAAATTAAAGTGGCTGGGATCAGGCACATGATTCGGTGTTTAACACACCCTACAGCTGTAAGTAAATGATGCTATGCTGTGTCAACCAAAGAGTTATAGAAAGAGCTGCTCAGCAGTTGTTTAGGAGACATCCTAGTAGGGTTTACTTTAAAGTACACCTTTGTTCATCCTTTATTTCATGTCATTTATGTTGTTATTACTCTTGCCTACGAGGAACACCAGTGTTAATATGTAGAGAGTAGGGTTACCCAACTTACCCAGCTGGATGGGTTTGGAGGATTCCCTGCTGCTGGACTTCAGAGCATTTTGCACCGATACCTTTTTCTTCTTAAGATCACCCAGCTCTCCCTCCAGCCTGAACATGAAAAAAGCCGATTCACACGGGTGAAAAAGTGAGGAAATTCATTTTCACAAACAAAATGAGTTCAATAAGAAGAGGAACCCATCCTTAAGCTCACCTCTTCACCCGTTCAATAGACTCCAAGTCTGGAGGAGGGATCACAAAACAGGTGGCTGGGGCATCCTTAGCCTCTCCTTTGGAGTTTTGCACAACCCAACTCTCTCTCTTGCTGTTGTCCTTTAGTGTGTAGGTCTCCCCCTTATTGAGCTGAACCTGTGTGGAGGGAATGTTGGTTGGTTAACAATACAGGTTAGACAAACTATATAATTGCTACGACTACTACTTCCTTACTACTTACTACTAGACTACTCATTCCTAGGCTTTTAATAATTTATAGGTATTACAAAGTAGTGTTTTCAAAGATCTAGCAGTATGCCTGACAAAGTTATACTTTGGCAAGGACTATAATGAGAGACTGTGACCGTATCTAAAATGTCAGGCACTCATTGAGGGTAGTTAGATGTATCTACTTCTAAAGTATGAAGTACGCCCAGTCTTATTTATGTTATTATTTGTGTCTTCCCAAGATAAACCTCGTTTCTTATCTCACAACAAAATGGTCTTACGTCTCCTGAGTCCCAGTCGCAGATAGTATCTACAGTTACGGGCTCTCTGGGCTTCATCCTCCGCTGTTTGATTGGCACAATATCCGAACTCCTCTGTTTGAGGTCCGCCAGGTTCTTCTCGGCCTGTATGAGCTGCTTCTCATCTTTCTCCAGCTGTAGCTGGAGCTCAGAGATAGCCCCAGGACTCACGGATTTAGTCGGGCTGTATTTGCTGTCGAGGTTCTGGTTGAAGTTTTTGAAGGTTTGGGAAACAGAATCTGCACCTTCCTGAAACTGTTACGAGGACAGAAAAGTCATAGTTGTGTCTACCATCTCTGGTCTTGCACATATCTTAAATCCTTTGGATTATTACCCAGCAAAGAAGAACTACCCTGGATGATTTATTTTCATAGGGTTGGACAACCATATAAAAGACTGATTTACAATGCAAACACTACACACACTTGTTAAACAAACATTTCTCTCCACATCTTGGCTTAAAATGTTGTGTATTTTTATAGGGCTAATAAAAGCTGCAAAGTTACCTTATTTTGAGGCAAAAATAATTGCCCTCCTGCCACTAACTAACACTCGTTATATGTTTAGGTCAATGCTCAGCACCTCTGTATGGAACACATTTGCTGTTGAGCATGTACAAGCACGATGTCTCTTTTACATTCCATTTTTTTTTACCTTTTTGTAATCCTCTGCATTTTTTAGATGAGTTTCCTGACAGATGCAAAGGTTTAAGAAATTCTGCCATTCTCCTTTTAGAGCATCATTGTGAGCCTATAAAACAAGCAAGGATATGTCATCACGTGTCATATGCAGCATGAAGTAATCAATATTATTAGCAAATGTAAATCACCCATTTAATTAACGCTACTAACAAGAACAGCGTGCAACATGTAGCCCATGTAAGCCGGCCCTAGTGCGAGTAACATGCATTTAATTCAATATATTAGATGTTCGAACAAAGACATGTTACTGCAGCGGCGTTAGTATTAGTAGCACATGGTCTTAGTAGAGGATACCATATGGTCACATAAGGCAGACTCCGAAAGATGGATGGTTTATTGTTTGTTTGGGGTGCAGATTTGTGAGCTGTGGTGCCCGGCACGATCACCTGCTACATTTACAGTGTGAACTGGCATATTGTCCTCACCTGGATGCTGTTGGAGGCTGGGTGCTTTAGCTCCACCAATCTATCCCCGTCATCTAGAAGATCATTCACTTTCTCCTCCTGGGGCAACAGGTCTTCTGACTTAAAACGCTGAAAAAGAAGACAGGGTTATTATAGGGCCTCCAAAAGGTCCACATAGACAGCCTTGGTAGTAACTACCCCAGTAGAGCTGCCCATCAACTAATGTAATCGTCTTCACCTTCAAATTCTCCGTTGTGTAGTTTATGATGGTGCTTGCTGAGTGTCCACCTTAACTTTCTTTGAGAGGTCTGCCTACTTTATGTAGTAGGTACTATATTGAGAAGGTCTACAGGACAGCATTGTATCAGGGAATCTGCCCCTAAACCATAGTGCATCAGTATATTCAGTATGTATCAGAATAAGCTAAACGTATTATAACTGAGAGCAGCCAGGGTGTCTTCAAGCTACCTACCTCGTATTGCCTGCGGGTCCCAACCACGTCTGGTATCTGGTCACTCCAATCCTGCTTCAGGATCTTGTTCTGCTCATCGCTCAGGTAGGCCAGTTCTTTTGTGCAGCCATTCAAGTGATTATAAAGGCTGCCCAGATGCCGGCCCCTCCATGTGGAGTCTTCCTATACCCATGGAAAAGGCAAATAAGATGTTATCATAAAAAGCCATTATTCCTTGGCTAGAACACAATATACAATACACTTTGTGTTAAGCTCACCTGCAGTTCTCGATACTGGTTCTTAATACTTGCATTCTCCTATGTTAACAGGGAATGTAAAAACGAGAGGAAGAAATTAGAGCATCAAAGAAAAAACAGCTACATTCTTTTGAGGTGTTTATTAACATCGGTAAAAAATCCGGCTCATAATATCAAGACGGACAAAATATCTAATGATATCTTCATAACATTAAATAGGTACTATTGTGATACCGTGATCATCTCTCTCACCGTCCTACAAGTATAGACATTATTGGGGTTAATGATGATGAAGCCATACGTTGATTAGGAGTTGATTAGTAGTACAAGAATCTGTACTTGGAGATGTTAGAAGCTCTACAGGTATAAGAGGACTCGGTTATCTACCATTAGAATGTCTAGTGATCTCGTAAGAATGCAGTTTTTCCCTACTTTTTAGATAAGTATCATCTCTTGCAGCAAAATGTAAAGCATGCTATTTATATATTGCTCAGCAGCATATTGAGGAAATCGTCCACAGAGAAGGTTCTAAGAATACTAGTGGATTATAGACTTTCCAGCAGTGCACAACCCCAGGCAGCTGCTGCAAAGCAAGCACATTATTATTACGTATTAAAAGGGGAATGAACAGGAACCAAGAATCTAAATACCTCGGGTAGGTTGCGAATTTCTGTACCGTATTCATCTATCTCACGCTGTAAAATATTATGTGCAGCGATTTGATGCTCCACATCTCTCAAGCTGGGTCCATACACACCGTCCTTTATTTCTTTCTGGGGATAAATGGAAAGTGGTTTGATGTTAAAGTAGTAGAATCAATCTTTCTTGGACACGTTTCTGCACTTTTTTATAAGGGCCATTAAATGAAGATGTTGAGAGCACTTGTCAGGGTCCGAACCTGGCTATTGTTATACAGACTTTGCTGTCTCTCTGTTACCCTGAACCCGGCTCGTGTACTGACCTATGCTCCATTTAGTGGATCTGCTCCTATTTCTGCGTTTGCCGTGTGTTATCCTGCTTACCGGACTCCACTACCTACCCAACCTTAAGTTTAATCTTACAGCAATACAATAATAAATCTTTGGGGGCTCTGTTGCTTCTCAGTGGTTTCAGCTAGTTATTTAGGGAATCCTTTCCATTGGCAGACTTCATTACACACAATCTACGGAATATTGTGATGAAATTATGGCATATTTGATTTGATTTCTAGCCACCACCTTCTGATAAGAGAGGTTCATTACAAATATCAACAAATATATATGCTTAGCTATCCATTAGATGAACAATTCCTGGTCTGAGAATTGTCCATCCTCTTCTATGGTACAGAAAAACATAAAAAAGAACATAAAAATAAACAACTTCAATAACGAGATGTCCTAATGAGATCACAGCTTTAGTAGAATGCCTTGAGAATTTTGCTAGCAATAAGCCATTCCGCATGGATTTCTTATAGGGTTTTAGTTGATCAAGAGACTTGTGCTACCTGCCTCGTATTCCAGAAAATAATCTTTCATATCAAAGAGAGAGAAGTCCTGATAACTTTTGAGACTTTTCTGCTGGTAGGGTATTATTGCTCTTTCACCAAATGGGTCTGGTAGCCGTGGATATTGTCTCTTCCATTAAAATGCATTTACCTTTTTGCTGTCCAGGATTTGAGGCCAGTTGACTTTGGGTCCTGGAGGGGTGAGGTTCATTTTCTCGTACACGTCCCTATATTCTGTACACTCTTGGCTGAGGCGTTCATGCAGCTGGCCGATGCTGTGCAGAAAGACAGAGAGGTTAAAACCCACATTCCCCTAGTCCTTTAGAACCCCGGCTATGAGTTGTGAATGTCCACCATGTTGGTACCAACACCCACACCTTTCCTGATTAGCATCTTTGTCCATCTCACTAGCCCATTGCTTTGCTCGATAGTAGTCTATGTACTAGCTTGTGGATTTCACTTTCAGACTCACTCTTGTTCTATCTCCTTAGCCTGAGGATGTCCGTATTTCTTTGCCTTGTCCACATCCAGAAACAGGTCCTTCAGCAGCAGCTCGGACTCCTTCAGATTCTGCGCATTTTCCTTCTGGTGCTGAAAGGTTTTGTTCAAGGCATAATTTCCTACATCCTGCCACCGAAAATAATTTAATGAGTCAGGGGAGCAATTCGTAACATAAGAGATCACAGTCACTTCAAAGTCACCAGCAGATAACAAAAAATGGGAGTAAAATTGAGGAAAATCAGGTATCGCTACATGAAAGTCAACTGAAATAGAGAATGACCACTGGAATGACGCGGTGATGTTGAGTAGTATTACGTCTAGTTGAGCTACCAACCTGCTTCAGCTTCTGATGGGTTTCAAGTATATTCCTCTCAACCTGGTCAGCATTTTTCTGCATGCGCGAAATCAGCAGGGACAGTTCATTTGCAGTCGCCCTGTGAAAAAAAAAGGAAAAAGGGGTCAGAAATTACAAAAGTTTGGTTAATATAGTGATGGCATGACAATTAAACTTTACACATACATGTGTAATCCATGTAAAGGGGTTCAGGGATCAGATACACGTGTATATATATATATATATATATATATATATATTATATATGGGAATGGAGAATTAGGCGGCTGGCATGGCATGGGTCGGGTTGGGATAGAGGAGCGTTCATTGGTTCATATTAAACCCATTCTCACTTTGCCAACCGATAACACGTTTATTGTATCAATAATTGTTTTAGAAGTAGGTCCCTGGAAGTCTATGTCTTATATCTCTTATATGTCTTATATGGTAGTTATGCCTTAAAAGTGATTATGGCGCAAAGTTTGAAAAGCAATGTTATCTCTATAGCAACCAGTATAGCAACCTCCTGGTGACTGGGCATTCTTTTGGTTACTATGGTGATAAGAAAACAATTAAAATGTGGAAACTGTATTTTAAGTTATAATACACATATTCATATTATATATACCGGTATATATATATATATCTTGGCTAGAAATACATAAAGCAGACCTACAACCCAAACAAAAAAAGATAACAACATGTTATATTAGCCATCTGATCAAGAATCCAAAATGCTGATGTTTCCTAGAAATACTAGAGGTTAAGATGTCCAGCGCTGCCTAAATGAGTTAAAACGCCCTATAGCTTGTGCTTCCTGAACCAATCAACAACAATCAGCACCCTGACGATGAGAGAGATCCCTCGATTGGGAGAAATCAGCGCAGAAAAGTTTTGTATTTCAAATCGCACTGAAGGAATACGGTAAAGCTCAGCAGTGTTTATTAAATTCGACCTCAAACTTAAAACTGACACGTCACGGCGTCTCTTCTCAGCCAGGTGTTCCAGATGTACCTGAGAGGTAGAACGAGGGATATCCGCTAATATCTGCACTATATATGTATGTAGAGTATGTACGTATGTATGTACAGTATTTATGTATGTAGTGTATGTATATACAGTATGTATGTATTTTTGTAGAGTATGTATGTATGTACAGTATGTATGTATGTATGTAACATGTATGTATGTATCTACAGTATGTATGTATGTATGTAGCGTATGTATGTACAGCATGTATGTATGTATGTAGAGTATGTATGTATGTATGTTTGTGTATCCCTATCCATCCAGTGGCGGATTATGCAATATTAACAGCAGGCCTCTAGAGCTAGAGGCCCTAAACTGTAGGAGAAGGCAATTGCCCCCTGGGGGCATCCCGACACTGGCTTAACATGCGATAGCTGAGTGTTACCTGTCACTTTTATTGCTGGGCTATTCAGGAAGGTAGTCCCCGCAGAAGTTCTTCTGCCCAGATTACTGCTACCGAGAGGAGACTCTCAGCAGCCGCAGCCCAGGACTTGGATGATCCCAACAGCGGACTACCTCCCACCAGCTGGAGATAGTTTCTGAGCAAAGGCAGCAAGGCGCAGCACCAGACAGATACACTAAGCGGGTAGTCAGACAAGCCAGGGGTCTGATACACGGAGCAGGATAGTCGGACGAGCCAGGGGTCTGATACACGGAGCAGGATAGTCGGACGAGCCAGGGGTCAAAACCAGAAGACACAAGCAAAGGTACCGAATCGTAGAGCAAACGGGAAGTCAGGAAAGCCAAAGGTCAAATAACAAAGAACTAGCAGGAACGGATAACCAGAAACGTAATACCACAACAGGGTGCTTGTGAAAGGCACAGCCGGTTTTCAAAACTGGCGCCAAACACAAGCCCCTCCCGGACCTGAAACAAGAGGCCACGCCCCCCGGCCGTCAATCAAATCCCCGACGAGCGCGAACCCGGGAGGAAGACCGACGACCGGAGGACGGGTAAGTACTCAGGCTTACCTTCCCCGACTCCTACCTCGGGCGGGGGATTGTCCGCTGCCCAGGAAGATGTTTTCCCGGGAACCGGGAAGATGTTTTCCCGGGAACCGCGGTCAACCATCTGCCCGCAACTAACCCCCGTGCGGCGAGTGGAGGACCGCCCGCCCTCCCGAACGGCCGGCGTTCGAGAGGCGCGACGGGTTCTCCTCCTGGCCGGTGTCCGGAGCCGCCGGGACAGGGACAGTCCCGGCGGCGTCCGGAGCCGCCGGGATTGTGACAGTAACTAATACTATATTATCACACTATAATGTGTTATTAACTATGAAAGAGCTGTACCAAAAATATAGAATAAAAATGTTAAATTTAACATTTGCACCCCGACCTGGGCAGGTTCCAGCAATGACTGGTATATCACTGGCCTTCTTACTCCCGTTTCGCCCCCAATGCGTCTTCCTATTGTATTTGCTATTCTACCGCTATGTGCTTGTTTCAGGCCAGGTTTGTGATTTTCATTGCTGTACTTATATTGTGTCGATGTTTGGCCTTTGGCTATTACGGCCTCGGAAATCCTGTCGTACATGTTCTTTTCTGTTCTCTTTTACGAAAATCTAATAAATTACTTCTTAAAAAAAAAAAAATTAACATTTGCAGAAGCATATGTGCGCAACAAAATTTTGCTCTGGGAAAATTTCCTTGCACAAGAAGAAATTTTTTACACCACACTCACCTAAGAAAATGAGTGGGAAACATTGCCCACCGACGCTGACCAGAAGTTTAGAAAATCCATAAATCAATTACTAAGGGGGGGTCTGGCTGCGGGGGCACCCACATAAACTCAATACACCAGGGTGTGGGGGGATAAATGTACACAAGGTTGTAGGGGGGAACACATTAATCAATACTAAAGGGGGGGCCTGGCTTGGGCATTATTACACAGGGGACAAAAATATAAAAGAAGGGTTAATGACAAAGCAGTGTAGAAAAATGTTTTATGCTTTGTTGTAGCTTAGCCTGTCCAGATGTGTGTGTTTGGGTGTTGGTGTGGTAGAACCTGTCCTTGTGCGTGTGTTTGAGTGTTGGTGTGGCAGTCTTTAAAGTAAGTGTGGCCTATAATTGGAGTTTAGCACAGGGATGCACAATTCGTATCGCCTAAAGCCCGGGACATGCCGTTCCGGGCACCAGTCAGGTGTTTTTTTTCTTTTTTTCCTTTTTCATTTAGCCCTGCTTGACACCAGGGATACATTGGTAAGTCGTGTGTGTGGGGGGAGTGGCATATCTGGAGACAGATTGGTATTTCTAGGGGTCAGAGTGGCATATCTTGGGGTCAGAGTGGCATATCTTGGGGTCAGAGTGGCATATCTTGGGGTCAGAGTGGCATATCAGGGGAGCAGAGGGGCATATCTATAAGTAAGGTGCATTATGAATTAAGGGGGGACCTTAAAATGGCTATTGGTTTTCCACATTTCTGTTTGTATGTAACATATGCTGACTAACTGCATAATACATACCAAAAATGTTAAAATACATGTATTACTGTTCATTAGGGCTGTTCCAGGGCTGCTTTTTATTCTCAGTCTGGAATTAATGTAAAGAAGATTTTACTTTACTGAAGGGGTGGTGTATATGTGGAATGGCCATCCAGAGTGCCAGCTTTGCCCTCAAATAGTTGTGAGTGCCCTCTTTGCCCCCAAAACACCTTATCAGTGCCATATTTGCCCCTAAACAGAATGCCTGTGTAATATTTGCCCCAAAACTCCTTACCATCTTTGTCCCAAAAACGGCTTTCCTCCTGTGCCATCTTTGCTCCAAACATCTGGCCTGTGCCATAATTTTCTCCAACAGCTTATTATTGCCCTTAACCAGTTTCTCTGTGCCATCTGTGCTACAAAACTGCTTATCAATGTCCTAAACAGCCATATTTGCCCCCAAATAGCTTGTCTGTGTGCAAGCTGTCCCTTAACAGCTTGCCTGTGCCATCTTTGCCACTAACCAGCTTTTCAATACCCCCAAACAGCCTACCTGTGCTGTCTTTGCCACAAATAGCCTGTCTATGGCATTTTTGCCCCTGAAACACACATGTTCACACACATAACGCCTACACAAGTACACATATATGATCATATACACATTAACACAAACTACCGGTAATGCATATTCGCTCCATGCCTTTTGCCACCCCCTCCTTTCAGCACCCCCACATCTCACCTGCAGCTTTCTTTCTGGTGCTCACAGCCTTGCTTTTACTGCATTGCTGACTCCCTGTGACGGGAACAACTTCAGACCGGCATGGAGAGGCATGTGACCATGCAGTAAAAGCAAGGTTACTTGCTTAGTGTATGAGCACCAGACTGGTAAGCTACTTCAAGAGGGCAAGTGGTTGCGGGGTCCAGTCACAGTTGTGAATCCTGTGACTGTGGTTGCTACACCACTGTTTAGTGGTGGATATGTGGAGCAGCCTCCCAGCAGGAGCTGGAGGTCCACAGAACCGCTGAGATTTGATCTTTTAGTAAATGTAATAAAGACTTAACTGAAGGGGTGATGGATATGTGGAGCAGCCTCAATGTTTATTACAGTATGTACAGTTTAGATTTGTACGATAAACCTTTCATTCCACAATATTATAAGATATATGTGCAAGGAACATAGAAACATGGCAAAAGGTCTTACTTCTGTGTATTAATTTGCTGAATAGAATTGATTTTCTTACCTGAGTAGCCCAGAGGAAGTCTAACCGTAACTTTAGGTCCACTTGCCTGGAGTGTAGTGCCAAAGCACAAGAAAACAACAAAAAGGAAATGATCGGTTCATATCCTTGGATATAAAGGGATTTTCTTTAGGATAGAAGAAAAGAAAGCATTTATTATCAGAAACTGAAAAAAATATGTTATATATACAAATGCTAGCATGACTTTGAAACACATTAGATATGGCCAGTATTAGGCTAGGTTTCCACTTGGGTTTTTGTCCTGCGTTTTTTTCTTGATGAAAAACGCCAGGAAAAAAGCCAAGAAAACTGCCACTGCATTTTCCTGCGTTTTGGCGTTTTTTATGGAGTTTTTTCTGGCGTTTTAGCCTTTCTGTGGAAATTGCTTTTTTTGACCTTAGGCAGTTTTTCCAGCCTTTACAAGTTAGATGTTTCACCCAGCTAAAAGGGATTAGGATAAATGGCAAGTATCTGCCCTCTCCTGATGTCATTTACTTGGTAGAGTTCTACTTAAACGCCCCGGCGGAGCCTTTTGTCTCTTTTCTGTGGTTTGTAAGGCATGCTTTATTCCGAATGTCTACTCCTCTAAGAAGATGTGCCCCAAATGATGGTGCAAATTGTTTGCTGTTGCTTTTGGCACGCAGGATCCAGTTGACGCGTCGCGTATGTTTGTTTGTAATGGCATGTTTGTTCCAAATGGTGTAAAATTCAATATGAACTTTGTTTTGTGTGAAACTGTTTGTTTCCAGCCTATTTCTCGTAGGACCCACAGATACTGGGTCCATCCTCTGCATTGTAACTGTGGAAAAAACGCCATAAAAAACGCCAAGGCATAAAACCCACATGGCTTTTTCATGGCGTTTTTTCTCTCCCATAGACTTCTATTGGAGAAAAACGCCAAGATTTCCTTGCAAAAAACGCCAGAGTGTCAACATGCTGCGATTCTGAAAAAACTGCCAGAGAGCCCAAAAAAGCAGAAAAACGCCAGAGGACTGAAAAAACGCCAAACAGAAAAACACCAAGTGGAAATGGCATTGTGCGATTTCCTATTGAAGAACAGCTAACATCTGGCTGCAGCCGTTTTTCACAAACAAAACGCCAGGTGGCGCTATTGGCGTTTTTATAGGCGTTTTTAGCAAAAAAAACCCAAGTGGAAACCTAGCCTCACAATGTCCTACTAACCAAATCTCATAATGCTTAGCCCTATGGACCAACACCCTGCATCTATAAAGTAACTTGGATACTCACATAAAGGAAGTACTCTGGCACTGTGGCACTCGTCCCCAAATGTTAAAACATTGTTAAAACATGAAAGGAACTTCCAAAATTAAATTGAGTTTTGGAAAGTGGGAATGGGGAATGTATTTAAAAAAAATGACTACAAGAACAAAAATGTGCAACTTCAGGGGTAGGAAACACCCATAACAGCCTTTCAGAAAACATAGTAAAGGCTAACACTACAAAAGTGTTTGCGATATACATAAAGCTACTTTAATATTTCTAAACCAGCCGACCCTACGGGGCACAAGATATCCCAATGTGTCAATTATTTGCCAATTCTCTTTCGTACAAATAAAGCAGACAAACATGAAATGCCAATTGTAGAAATCAACTACGGTATATTAGGCTGGCCTAGACTTTTATTTATATGCTGGGTAACTATCTTGTGAATTTAACATGTGACAGAACAGGAAGAGAAGTGTTAATTGCTAAGTAGAATGAAACCTATTGGCGCAAGGATCCCTTGATCATTCTCAGTACAAATGTTTCAATACCAGACTTTCCAAGTCACTAATTCACTGAAGGAAGATTACGGGTAGCCGAGAGGTTAATCCTTAGGAGTAAGACTTTCCGGTTAACTCCTCCAGAGGAAAGCTCACACGAATCTCCTTAAATCTATAAACACAATGGTATCATTTTATACGGGTTGGCGAGACACGATACATTAATACAATATATAAGGCAATAATAGTTGACCACAGAGGCAACAAAGAAATCCTAACATTATGGACACTTGGCTAGAGGCAGGACTTTACAGAGACTTTTTATGTGACATTGTTCACTATTGATAGCTTGTAATTATCCTGCACACATTTTTTGTTCTTTAGATGAGTGACTTTTAGGGCTGCAGAATAATGTACCTCACAAACATTCTGAGCTCCTAGAAAAGAGGGACATCGGAGTAAAAATGGACAGAGGAACTTGGATCAGAAAAGAGATCCTGCACCTCCTAAAGCAGTATGGTACTAGGTCCACCTAATGTTAATAAATGATGGCTATGGGGTAACTGGGCTAGTACCCAACTAGCCTTATTGACCTTAATTTCAGGACAGCTGTGCATTAAGGTCATATTAGCAGAGCGGTTTCACATTAATAGCTGTATGACTATGCTATACAGGACAATGACGCACTCCCCACACAGCTTTGCTGGTGACTTCATTCACGATCTTTTAACCAACACCTACATTTCCATTACATAATTTTACTTAAAATATTATCAAAGCAGTGGGTTTAATTATAGTTCTTGAGACATAACCATTTGCACTGGTTTGAAATATGTTTAAGCACATAAATACTTTCTTGAAAAGATAAAAAAAAAGCCTACATATAATGAAAGGCTGCAAAAGTTATATTAACCAAATGGTATCAATAAAAAGTATGTGGGATGTTTAAGATCAGATGAAGAACAAATGCACACGTTGTTTGACTTTAGATAATAACCCCATTGTAATATCTTTAACACACATACACACACCAACACACACCAACACACACCAACACACACCATCGTCTGGCCACCTTTAGTGCATAAAAGCAAAGTTTACTCTGTTTTTGTGCTATATAAGTTTATAGCTAGACAGCATATTTTACAGAACCACGGTACATGCATCTTTATTTTCTGATTTAGGCAAAAAGAAGTATTTGTGCAACTAAAACTCATTATATCAGTCTCTATTTTTTTGGAAGAAACACCTGCCTGTGTAGTGTTTGCAGTAACTTGAAGAGTAACGTCTCTGTTGAAACGATAACACGCAGCATAACATTGTCTAAACTAATTACAGGTTACCGCATACAAAGGAAGGACTGACCCTTGCCAAACATGAACAGGGGATGTCTCGCGTCTGAAATGTAGCCACTTCTTTCCTGGCTTCTCTGCTGTTGAGGAAGTAATACTGACGACTTGTCCATTATATCTGTAAATGCTCTTTTTTTTTGTTATTTGGAAAGTACACAGGGTGTGTTTATATATGCGAGTTCAGAACCACACAAAAAAAAGGGACAAGAGGCTCATCTGCTTAAGGCACGTTCAGCACCAGCACGGTTTGCTTCACGTCTGCGCACGATGCGTTAAAACAAGGGATTCAAGACATCCCCGTGTTAACAAGCTGCACCCAGAGACCCAACGTACACTTTCTGAATTCTCTACCGCATTGTGCTTTAAACAATGACATTATCAAACGCAACCAGTGAGAAGATTAAAGTTCTCCCAGCAGATTAAGTACAAATTATCTAGCCTCCTGTTTCAGCATCATTTGTCCATTTATCACATAACGTCTAGTATTTCTGGTCACTGTCAATATGCACTGCATCTCTGCAGTTAACAGATGTCTTCTCTTGTCGAATGAATTACTTTAAGTCTCACGCACTGCTGGCCGCAGATGTGTCACTATAGCAACATCATTAATTTCAGATCTTACCGGAAACATGCACTCCAATCAAACCTAATTATACTGCGTCGCTTTCTTGTCCCACAATAAGGAAACTATAATGCAATTATTGGGATACTTCATTTTCCATTCTGTGGTGGCAAACGAGAGAACCGCTGTGATGGACGCTTCACATCAAAAAGCTTATTGATGAGGCACAATCCCAATTTACAATCATACAAAGGGCTACCTTGCAATTATATTAGCAAAGTAATGTTCGTTAGGTTCAACAACTAATTCTTAATCATTCTGGGTGAAACCTGCAACCTGAATTCCAGCCCCTGCCTATGCTTTCCACTTTATTTCCTTTCTCAAGAAAGTAAAGCTACTCTGAATTAAAATACAAAATAAAGCACCTTGGAGCACCTTATGGATCATTAGGTTATATAATGGTTTAAAATGAATGCGCCCTATATGGAGTTTATTCTCCCAAGGCATGCTATACAATACCAGAGTTGTGGCTCAGTAGGAGTTAAAAATATAGTTTTAGACAAAACATTTTAGGGGTCAGGAGAGTCCGACCAAAATAGTTCCTCTGACGAAGCTGTAATGTCGGTGAAATGCACAGCTGGTTTAGATACGTCATATGGAAAGAGCCAGATATATGGCGAATATTAGCTAGACTACAATGCTAGTTACCGGATGAATGCTAGTTACCTTATTAGCTGAACCGGTTCCTCTTAGATGTGGAGACTGCTTTACATCTACCTGCTTTGTATCAGAGGTTAGTGGTTCAATATAACTAAATGCATCTTTTATTCTATCAAAGTTGATTTTTTCACAGTTATGTTTTTCCTTAACTTTTTATGAAACTAGATTAAAAGTTTTAACGCTATGGAAGAATTTGGTTGCTTTCATTTTGGGTAGTTTGTTACATTATCAGAGGTTTAGTTCTTAACATCAAGTAGGTATTTTTTTCCAATTTAATTCAAAAGATTAGGTATCAGCTAAGTGGTTATCATACAGTGTTTACATGCGTCAGGTACGTAATTTCTTCAGGGCAAGTGGGCCAGGTACCCCACACAACGCAAAGTGAGAGGTGCACTGCCTGCTGGCAAAGACCCCGGTCCTCGTTGTACCGCTAGCGATAAATACCATAAGCGCAAGGCTTAAACTCTGAGCTGACAGGATTCGGTCAGATGTAAGAAGCGCTTTTCATATTGCTTGTCTAGCACCCTAGTTAGAGAAGCAGTGGGAAAATATATTTGTGCGGAAAAAGTATAAGTAGTGTGTGTGTGTGCATACACATTTGTAATCTAGAATTACCGGTTTTATCTGTAAGCAAATACACCAAACGCCCCAACTCTTCTGGAATTGTGCTTGTTCGGACGACAGTCCGTGGAATGTGCTCGTCTCTCATGATCATCCATCCATATGCAGCTTTACCCATGTCCAGATTAACTCGCAGACTAGTAAAGGCAAAAAATATTACTAGTGATCATAACAAATAATACATTGAAATGTACCTCTGTACACAGCCACTCGATCTACCGCCTAGAAACCAATGGCATAAAACCATTTTGCATTCCTCAAAATATTACTCAACAATGTCCAACTGCATGTTAAACATAAATAAATAAAAAATACATTGTTGACCCTTGCTCATTTTAATGAATATTAAACTGTTGAAGTTGATACAATGTTACATAATTTAAGGTTGCATGTTAAAATATTTCAAAAATATATAATGGCATATTATGAATAAAACACACTTCTCCATTGGCTGTGCAATATGGTGTTCACCCCTGTATTTGTCAAAGGCTTAAAAGATAAAAGTCTGTTAGCTTAGTCCTTGCCTTATTACAAATCAAATGCCTGGACATTTGTTCCTCTACATGGTCTTTCATTCACAGAGGAGACAGCACAGAGCGCAGAACAGCGAAAGCACTCTGGCAAAAGTGTATTCCGACATAAAGATCAAGAGTATATTTCTAAATAAAGCTCCAGTGATGGATGTTCATTCGATGTTCCCGGTACCAAAATATTTTATTTTAGTGTTAGTTGCTTCAATATTTTTTACGTTACATCCTAAACTATCGTGTTACTTTATTTAAGAAAGCAAAATGTCATACAATACAACGGTTAGGAAACGGGGACAGTGAATCTTGACATGATCACTGAAGAAATCTGAGATGGCTATGCCTAGTATGTTGTCTTATTTTAACTGTACCATATATTACAAATTAGTAAGTCCTTTTAGATACAGTCATGCTATCTAAAGGATTAGATATCCTGATTAGTCCAGCAAAATGAACAGTGCACAAAAAATACAACAGTATTGCTTTTTTTGTAGAGTGATCCTTCAAGAATCAGCAGATTCTCTGCCACCTTTTTTGTTTTGCTTCCTGATAAGATCAATGTCCTTCACAACACGAGCCAAGTATATATTTCAAAAAATGCAACATTCAGTGAAATTAGACATCTCTGTTTTTCCTTGATACAAACACATACCTTATCGGGATGATGTAGGAAAACAGCAGGAGGAACCGAAACAGGTAGCGATACCAAGGACCGACAAATCCCTGCAAGGTTACCATGACCACGGACAGCGCGACGAGAGCCAAAAACAGTGCTTTGGTCAGCTGATTCAATTCAAGGTCCAACATTCCCACCTGAGAAGAGAAAGTCAAGAGTTCACCTATGTGAAGATTGCTGCAGCCTTGTGTACAGAATTGTGTGAGCGTGATCTGGGGAACCGCGTTACAAGATACTGCAAGCAGGAAAAGAGAGAGCATCTCAAAGATATCCATACTATAATAGTGTTTTAATTACATCCACGCCATTTAAATCTTAACAGAGTCTAGTCATTAGAAGGAGAGAGGACAGGAGAATTTGAAGTTCACCTCACTGTATATTATGAAGGCCCAAGCCTTGTGAGCTTCTACTGCAAGAAGTTTGTCTGGTCCTGTATAATCTACAGTTAAATCAGTGAAATCCCATCAAAGTCTTCTCCCCTACTCAATTATACATTATGCAGGGACCTTTTTGGCTGCAGAAATTTGCCAGTGTTGGCCCTTCATAATGAATAGTAAAGTGACAAAGTTGAAACCCCATCTCTCACCTTTAGTGGACAAACTCCAAAGTTTTAAACTTTGAAACTCTGTGGGCTTTAATGAATTGATGGAGAGAGTATTATTATGATTATCTTTTATTGATATATTACCAACAATTTATGCAGTGCTAAAGTACAGTAAACACAGAAACATACTTATTACATAGGAAGCCTATGAAATGTTCCTAATTCCGGTCATAATTCTTTGTTCTTAGTGTTTTCACACTGCAATTGTACAATGCAATGCAAAACATCCATCTCTAAAATGAAAAACTAATCCTCAATTGAAATTTTTAGGTAAAGTAACTCACTTTTCAATTAAGCTTTACTTGTAGTGTAGAGTGTAGGATATTATTTCCCTTTGACAAAGCTTTTCTAAGAACCTAGACTGCCTTAACAAGCATAATGTTTATTTCTTTAAAGTTGAAACTCCCAAGACAAGACTATCACATGTAGAAATAGCTCTATTACATGCGACTATACAGTTATTGAAATGGAATACTTTGATGGAACCGTGCCTAGATCTTTCAAAAAGGTGCTGCCAACACAAGGGTTTAATCCTAAAATTGCAGGTGTGTTAAAGGTGTCGTGAATTAGGATAACAAACATTTCTTGTGTGTTGTTTGAAAACACACACAGTGACGGTGAAATTAATTCAGAATGGGTTGTAATAGGAGACAAACTATCTTAAGAACATTAATTTGTCTAGAAATAATCAAGTTATACGGCCCTATTAAGCACCCTGAGTTAACCACCCAGCTGCATAACTAAAAACGTACTAAAAAAAAAAGGGATCCATAATTAAACAACATGTACATGTACAGGGAAATGCCAACTGGATGTTAAAGGACCGCTGGCACATGTGGAGAACACTGGTGCAATACCCGCATTAAATATATTTCAACCTTCTGTCATAAAATATGTTTTTTCCTTTGTTTATCGACACAAAGTTTGAGCAATTTAAGCATACTGTCTTCCTTTAAAACGCTTGCTATGCTGTTCTCTTAACAGATTTATAGCTGCCTATTGGCTACTATCTCAAAATATGGCCAGTTGAGCAATATAAGAGAAAGCCGGTTATATCAATTTTAACCACGAATATCATTTTTTGGCCTAGGTGTTGAGGTAGGCAGTGTTGCCGATAGGCAGCTTTAAATCTGTTATGAAATAACCTCGATCATTGTGTCTGATGCACAGAATGCCTCTGTCATCATGGGAGATGAACTCTGGAGAACTACCTACTTTCTAGAGAGACATGACTACCGCCCAAAAGTACATTTTTTGTGGGAGATTCCCAATTTTCAAGCAGTGGCCACCTTGTGGAACTTTTTTTTTTTTTTTAACAAAATGCAAAGTGAGTGAACATAAAAAAAATCTAAATGAAATCAATACACAAAGTCATGGATTGTGTAGGCATACAGTTAGTTGTATGATGTACTAGATCATAAGCTCACAAGAGCAGGACCCTTACTAGATTTCAAGCTCACAAGTCCTGACCTGAATCTGATTGGAAATGCGGCATGACTTTAAAAAAGGCAGTTTGTGCTCAAAAACCCTCCAATGCGGCCGAATTAGAACAATCCTGCCAAGAGTGGGCCAAAATTTCCTCCACAGCGATGTAAAAGACTCACTGCCAGTAATCACAAACCTTTTACAGTAGCTGCTGCCAAGGGTGGCAAAACCAGTTTGGGGGGCAATTACTTTCACATGAGTGATATAGGTTTTGATTAAC
Organism: Spea multiplicata; assembly: GCA_009364415.1. NCBI lineage: Eukaryota > Metazoa > Chordata > Amphibia > Anura > Pelobatidae > Spea > Spea multiplicata. The sequence continues at coordinate 10,036,906 of VKOC01000010.1, forward strand.
GTTATGCCTTCAATAAATGAAATGATCATATAAAAGCTGTAGTTTGTGTTTACTCATCTCTTTAACTTATATGAAAATGAGTTGGATGATCATTCAAATGTAAAGTATATAAGCAAGAATTAGGGGTAAGGGGTAAAAATGTTTTCACAGAACTGTGTGTATATAATAATAATAATAATAATAATATAAGTCAATGTGTAAAAAGGCCTTTAAAAAATTCCACCGACAATACAATACATTATACAGGGTTAGTCGAACTCTTCCTGCAGCAGAAGCTCACTGGACCTTCATAATGTACAATGAAGTCAAAGAGCTGAAACATAACTCTCCCTTTAGTGATTACCTCCATTTGTGTGACAATTTCCCCCACAACTCACTTTTTCATGTTCTATCTCTCACTGCTATGCATTGCTTTTTTCTTATCAGCCTCATCACTATCTTCTTAAAATAGAAAAAAATATATCTAGATAGACAAAAAGCCACAGATCTGACTGTTATTGTTATATCGCTCTAAAAAATAGCAGAGGGTAATTATTATTATTATTTTTAGTCTTGACAATTTTATGCAAAACGAGTGAACTGATTATTATATATTATGGCATGTGAGGCATAACACAAAACAATATGGAATTGTGATCTATCATCACACAGGTTTCATACAAGACTAGCAACATATACTTTTCCCGTAAATAAAGATAGCATATCTGAAGTTACAATAATTGATATAAATTCCAGCACATTTTAGGATACAGAGTCTGCGCCTCTTCCCTTGAGAATGGAGCCATCCAGGACCACAGTAGCTGATTTATCAGCTGCATTTAAGAAGCGGCACAAGCGGGGGAAATATCTGGCAATTTCCGCTGCCTCAACTACTACATAGTTTATGCTTGAATTATTGAGAAAAATAGGTTTTGGATCAAAATGAAGAAAAATTAAGCCAGGGAAGTAGAGCATGTTTCAAAGCCCAGATCCTTTTGCGTTGACAAAGGCGGTCTAAGTTTCAGGCCTCACTGAGGATCAGATGAAGTCATTATTCATTCAGTCAGGGGAAAAAAAAGACTCAATTACTTCAACCTAAAGATGCTATCAATGAATGCAAAGTGCATATTTTACTCTATTCATCCAAATCCCATTAAAAAGTGAAAGGAATGATTTAATCTGGCTTTCTAGAGTTGGCCTTTTTTGTATTAAAATAAAGAATCACTGTCTCACAATATGCATAACTACTACCTCACACTTCTCACTGCATCATAGTCCCTAAAATGGGGACAAAACAGTGGGAAGTTAATACAACGTTTCTTTTAGGCAAATGATAATTTAAAAAAAACTGAAAAACATTAAATGTAGACCATTGAACATTCAAAGATTGAATAACTTCATGATGGTGGAAACGGGTAACTTTTCTGAATATCTGGATCTTTTGGAAATTAATATTAAATTATTATACTTTATAAATCACAGGAATAAACAAAGAAAATATCCTGTTCTAGGGAATGATCAGAGCATTATTAGATACACACACATATATGGCTATAGTCCAATCCACTGGTGCAGCTCTTCAGCGGCTAACTTGATCACTGCTCAAACGTTGCATCACAATAAACATCCACTGCACACTTAAATTATTATTATTTATTGTGTCATACAGCGCCATTAAATTCTGTAGCGCTGTACAATGGGATTTAGATTGTTGCTAATGTTATTATACTATGTATGATCCCTTCGAAAAGGTTTTTTAGCTGAATGGCAGAGGTATTCTGGGTCTCTGCTGCTGCTCATGGTATTTAAGTGGCATTTTGTTTTTTCTTATGCTATATTTTATGGTATTCTCATTTGTGATATTATTAATATATAGAGAATTATGTCTTTATTTGTAACCCTTCATGAACGTTATAGTTTAATCTGATTTATGTAGAATGCTGGATATAATGATTATATATATATATATATATATATATATTAACAGTATAAATATTAGAGCACGTTGGATATTTATTCTATTTCTGGGTTTTGTTGTCAAGCACCACTGCTTTTGATTCTTTATTAGTTAAGGAATGTTGAAATGAATAAGTGGAACTTCTGTTGATTAACGACTACTATTTATAAATCATGTAAAAAAAAAAACAAAAAAAAAACAGATGAGTAACAAAAAAATGAGAGCATGGTAGACATTAATGGCATGTGGAAATATGCTAAAACATTTTTAGATGTGCTGCTCATTTTAATTATTAAAAAATAGGCAATGTTTGAAGGTTCTTTAATTAATTTCATGTTTTTTTTAAGGTAAAAGGTCATATTTCTTTCTCAGTCTGTTGGTCGTGTGCTCATGGCGTATATATGTTGTTGTAATAATTATCCATGTGGCTATTAGAAAGGAAGTTTATCTTTAGACCACAGAACACATGTGGGGTTGTGTACAGGCAAAGTTTTAACTGGAGATGTTTGGAATATTCTTGGATGCATTCATATTGCTACGTTTTCTCCAATTAAATAAATGAATGTTAGAGAACGCGTTCACTTGATACATCAGAAAAATGCTATATCTACAATAGGAATTTTTACCAGACTTGCGTGGGAAAAGCAACATTAGCAATTGTATTTCTTCTTATTCCTTAGTTGGCATGTTATCGTATAGTCATTGATCAATCACGTATTCGGGGAAGAGAGAGAAACAAAAGGTGCATTTTTTAAAATGGTTTTCTTGCTATAATTTAGTTGCCCCCCCATTTTGCAAAGGTGGATAATACTTTGCAATCTTATGATGCGTATTGAGCAGTTTTTAATGTGTCATAATATCTGATTGGCTTCAAACGACTGCAAAAGCTAAATTAAATACTCTGCTGGAAATAATAATCTCCAAGGAAATTTTTTTTACATAATGTCTGATACATCCACAACAGTTTAGTAAAACGGGATTGTTCAAAGATAATGAAGACAATAATTGTTTGTATAATCTAAAATGCCACTAATGGCTGCAATCACAACTCCATTTAGCCTTTCTTAATTTACGGAGCAAGTTTCATGCAGCTAATGGTCCTCAAACAAGTAATGGTTTATTCAACAATAAAGTGGGTAAGTACAGTATCCGGATTAACGTCTTTCAAGCTGGTAGGCCTTCTGCAGGTTCTGTTCCTGAGTAGCACGGATCAGGTTAAGCAACCAACATAGTTCTGTGTATAAGGACACTCTACATCTAAAAGTAGGCAAGTTTGAGTTATGTGCCAATGTGAGATCATTTGCACACAATTTAAAACGCTAGAATGTCAAAAAACCCAAAGAAAAACAATGAACCCCCCCAAAAAAAAGGATGGCTCCAAGTTGAGAAATGGACTAATTTAGTTTAAGGTAAGAGTTGTGTATAGTTTTCTTAAGAAACAGACCCCCAGTGTTTCACCTCATAATACCATTTTCCCATGGAGCTCTCCTAACTTTCATTTGACACGTCTTTCAAGGCATGTACAAAAGCTTAAATAATACATGCCGGGCGAGCTTACATTCAGCCTGTTACAGGAAAACTGACAAGGTCTCTATAGAATGTTGAGGCACTTTCTGCTATTATTGTTACCCTCTTGTGAAGAAGATATACAATTTCTTCAGTGTAGGAAAATCAACATTGTAGATTTTTAGGAATATCATTTTAATCTCCCCTGCATGCCGGCATAACATTTCCAGGTTAATGCATGCATTTTACGTCGTCCTGATCCTTCGTTGAAGATAATAAAATCTCTCGACCCCGCGCAATGTGCATATGAAACAAAAGCGTCTCAATATATAAAAAGATCTGCTACACAGAGCTCTGTTTGTCCGTGCCAGGTGTGGAATGAATTGAGATAACCTTTTCTTATACATTTATCCAGAGTAGCAAATAAGCTGAAGAATGAAAAAAAAGGACTAAGACTTACACAAGGACTAAGAGGTAGTGAAATTACAATATTTTATAAATACACACATAATTATCATTGTATGTATGCTGAAGATATTTTCTTATTTATCTTTTTTAATGTCCTGTTTAATCATTGCACATGGAATATGATTATGTTGTATAAATTAGTAAATAATAATAATGTAATATGAAAACCTGAATATTCCATTATTTAAAAAAAGTATTTAAAGAAAAAAAAATCCCCCATACTTAAAGCTGTTGTATTACATTTCGGACAACAGAGGGCACTGTTGTCTGCCATTAACCCATTTTAAGAAAATTCGAAAGAAATTTAGGAACCACTTTTAGAACTTTCACCTAATTTAGTCATTTCCCAGTGCAGAACATGGGAGTCCCAAAGTAAATTAACTTTTCTGCGTTTTTAAAGAAACACCACACTAAAGTTCAGACGCAAAGCGGCAGATAATGATCAAATTAATACTTTGTATGACTTCAACGCTTTAAGGCTTGTTCCCCCAGCAATTGTCTTTGTAAAAACAGCGCAAGGCGCAGGAAAATTCTGTTGATTAAAGTTTGCAATTGATGCCAAAACGTTGTTTATAAATGGCGGCTTAAAAAGGAACCTAATAAGTAACGCTGACTGTTAAACTGAGTTACGTGTGTCTGAAAACAAAGTGATAGGAAGCTTGGAAACAGTGTCTCGGGGTATCATAAAGCTTAATAGTTTCAGGAACTAAAGTGCCTCTACCTATTGCCTTTCTAATGGTATGTTGCTCTCCATAGGAAGCTATCAATTCTAAATGGTTTTCACAAGACCACCCACCATTTTAGAATAATTACTTCAATAACCTGAGCTTTCAGTGACATCGGAAACCCGAACAATCACTCATATAAAGAAATCCTAGGGTCAAATGCTCACGTTTCAATTTCATTTAATTAAGCAAGGGGAGGTCATTTTTGTGAAATATTATATGTAAACAGCTATTTTATGGATCCTTTATAATGCTATGAATGCAACAATGAACGTATTAGTGGCATTTAGAGATTCTATTAAAACATGCATTGTGCATGGGTTATATGAAATGATTCTGAATGTAGCAAAGCTGCTAAGCCTTTCATAAATCATGTCAATCAGCAGCGGTGTGTGGTACATATATATAAAAAAAACCAGACGTGAAAAACGTTTCTTCCAATTCTTGAACGTGACATCTTAATATGCCTAATATTTCCTTTAAGCATTTGGTGTTGAACGGAGTTGCAGTTAACATCAGAATTTAT
>VKOC01000010.1:10044566-10049837 GCA_009364415.1 Spea multiplicata
ACTATATATTAACAAATTGTTCGGCAAATACAAGCATAAGCAGTTCTGCGGAGAACTTGAAGCTTGGCACTCTGCTCAAGAAAATGGTATATATTGTCTATACGCAAACTCGCTTTGTGGAAGGGCGTTACTGGAAGACGAGCCATGCCAATAAATGTGTGGATACCACCGCTTAAGGGTCTCACGCTTCACTGCAATCAGGTGGGGTTCAAGTTACCGAAGGGAGCAGGTGACACAGTTGGCAACAGATGAGCGAGGTACGACAAGGTGGCAGTTCTGGGTCACTGAAAACCAACATGCATCGTATTAGAAGGCCAGTGTGATTAAGAAATAACCATAACGCACCTTAATTATCTCTGCCTCGGGAAAACAGAAAGCAGCACTTATGACAACTGTACGCTCGCTGCAACCAGCTTGCCTGGTGCTTATCAAAATACACATGGCAAATCCCACACTAAGTCAACCATGTAAGGAAGACAAATACCACGAGGCAAATAAGAGAGCTTTATGCTCCGCTATAGCACATACCAGAAGAAGAAAAAATAGTAGTTTTTAGCAAGGCTACCATAGGGGGGTAGGCAACTAGCGCTGTATGCGGACCATTCCTGGTCAAATTAGCGAGTTGCGCACCTACTCGGTGTTCCCAAGTTCTGGCCTATGGACTGACACTCATGATACACCAACAGCCTGGTGCATTGTAGGATGTGTGGGGATGAGCGTTCATGTCGCTAAAAGAGAAAGAGGGACAGTGGACACACGGAAAGAACATGGCAAGCAATGTCAATGGATATTAGAATGGCTGTTACTGGTCCTTTAACCCCTTGATGACAATTGCCGGTCCTGGCACGACACGCAAAAGCATGTGCTTTATGACAATTGACGTGCCAGGACCGGCACGTCATTAAACGGGTGCAGAAAGCGATCTGTTTTCGCTTTCTGCACCCAAAAAACGTTGCTGAATGCCTCGACCTCGAGGCATTCAGCAACGCCGCGATCGGAACGAAGGGGCCATCTCTGGCCCCTCCACGGGGCGTCAACAACCGCCATACTTTGTATGGCGGCGGACGCCCGTTTTAAAAGCGTTTAGGAGGCGATCGACGATCGCCTCCTAAACTTAAATGGTGTCGCTGGAATGCCTCGATCAGGAGGCATCCAGCGACACCAAACACTTACCTTTCGGTGGGCTGTGACCGCTCCGGAGAGCGGTCACAGCCGCAGCTACCGGTGATCTTCGCCATCAACCAAGATGGCCGCCGCCCTGTAACAGGAACCAACAAATTTTAAAAGTTCGCTAGATGGTCTCCAGACTCCAGACCATCTAGAGAACTTTGGCTCCACTTGCAGGTTGAATACAGGTACTGCATTCACCATGCAAGTCAATGGAGCCCAGCTTTCTAATCACAGTGTGATTAGTAAAAATAAATTAAAAAATAAAATAAAATTAATAATAATTAGAAAAAAAATAGTAAAAAACTAGTAAAATGTAAAAATCATTTCCCACTGATGTCACTATCAGGGGAACCTCCAAGTTGAAAAAAAATGTTAATTCTTTTTTTAAAAAAGACAAAAAAAAATAAAATATATATATAAAAAATATATTTTTGTGAGCAAGTCCTAAAATTAGCATATTAGCTTAAAACAATTCTCGCATGGAAAGAGTTAAAATACTGGCATATTAAATGCCCGTGGGGTGTCTACTTTTAAAAAATGTATGATTTGATGGGGTAAATTGAATGGGCCAGGTTCAACAACGTCCCAATTAACACCGGGGGGAAGGATGGCCACACATCTAATTTCCAATTAGAAAAATGCACACGTACCAAATGTGGCCTTTTAGTTCCCCAAAAAAATGACACACCCATGCATGTGGGGTATCACTGCACTCAGGAGATGTTGCTGAACACATTATGGGGTGTCGTGTGACAGCGGCATATACCAGGAGCTGTAAATTCATACATAAAGTAGGTGTGTGTGGGAAAAATACACACACAAAAATACTACTGCAAACTTTGAAAAAATGCTGGTGGTAAAATGTGTGCATGCAAAGAGTTAAAATACCAGCATTTAAAATACCCTGTGGTGTCTAGTTTTGAAAAATATATGGTTTGTTGGGCACACTGAAATGGCCCGGCTCAAAGATGTACCAAATAGGGCATGGGCAGTGGATCCCCAAATGCCAAAGTTCAACATTGAAAAATGCGCATGCCCCAAATGTGGCCCTTTTGCCCCCAAACAGCCAGGCAAAATCATTCATGTGGGGTATCGCTGCGCTCAGGAGATGTTGCTGAGCACATATTGGGGTGTTTTGTGATGGTGACATAAACGAGAACTTTTTAATTCATACCTGAAGTAAAATGTGTGTGACAAAACAAATGCAAAAAAATGACTACCACAAAGTTTGACAAAGACTGGTGGTAGATATGGTGCGTGGAAAGAGTTAAAATACTAGCATTTGGAATACCCTGGGCTGTCTAGTTTTCAAAAATATGACTTGATGGGGTAAATTGCATTGGCCGGGTTCAAAGATACCCGAAATGGCACATGGGGGGAAGAATTACCAGATTTGGAAAAAATGGCTTTGAAATAGCAAAACGCTACCTGTACTTATTGCCCCATAATGGGTAGAAAAAAAGCAAAAAAACATAAAAACATTGGGTATTTCTAAACTCAGGACAAATAGTAGAATCTATTTAGCAGGTTTTTTCATTACCTTTTATAGATGAGTAAAAGATTTTTCAACTAAAAGTTAGAAACAGTCATTTTTTTCTAAATTTTTCACCATATTTTATAATTTTTTTAATAGTAAATAATATGATACAATCAAAACAATGTCATCTAAAGAAAGCCCTTCTTGTCCTGAAAAAAACAATATCTAATGTGGGTGGGTTCAGTAAATGGGAAAGAAGAAAATTACAGCTAAACGCGAGCAGCGCAGAAATGTTAAAAAGGCCATTGTCACCAGGGGAACAAACAGTAAAATCAGCCTTTGTCACGAAGGGGTTAAAAACACAACCAAGTTTACCGACTACATAATACATAGACTTCATTTTCAGAATGCACATTATAAACCAGTCCTATCTACACTAATGCATGTGTACAAGATTCATGTGAAATCTATATACCGATTTATCTGGTATAAGGCTCAGAATAGTAGAGCAGAGGAAAAAAAGCCTCACACAATATTTTGACTAAAATGATTTGAAAATGGTTATTGTACATTCATAATCTGTGTTTTCTCTCGTTGATGAGTATTCATAGGCTTTTTATATTTTGACAGATAATGAACACAACCTTTGAACTCCCTATTTTTCTTTTCATTGCAGGCTAATTAGCAGCATTAAAAGAGATGCATTACCGCTTGCACTGTTCTTTTTCCTCCAAAAGGGAAAGAAAATGACAAATTTAGCAAGAACAGCTACTGGCGAGCACAACAAAACCAGAATACATACTGCATATCCAAAGTACCTTAAGTTTTTATGGTTCTGCATTAATTCACTGTTTGAAATCTAATAAACCTGGCTCATTGTAAAATTATTAAAATTGCTTGCACACATTTAAATCACTCCTTAATTCCCTGTAAGTGACATCACAATTTGTGCCTAACCCCTTGTCTGCTGGCCTAAATAGTTCCCCCTAGTCCAATCAGAGAGCGCAGTAATGGCGCTGTGTCAAGGGCATAATCACACTTTGAGGCTTTAGCACATGGAGTCCCACAGTAACTGTGCCCAGAGGAAGCATTTCGCCACAACAAGCTCTCACTTTATTTGGAGGTGCGAGCATCGGTGTCCTGGGAGAACAAGGGGTTTGAACACCACCTGTTCTTGGCGTCTCATTGTTCAGCAACGTATTCCCTGCTACGAGGCAAAAGAATAGGTAACGGTGGAGAACTATTCATTCCTATGAATAAAAAAATCCTGAAATAATTTAATTTTCCTACAGCGCAGATCAGTCTTCTGATTGGTCCAGGAGTGTCCATTTTTTTGAAGCCAGTTCATAAACACTATATCCACATCAGTAGGCAGGGCACAATACAATTAAATCCCGAATAAATCTGAGCTGGCTGTATTGGTTACCCCGTTTACAAACTTTAGAGTTAAACGGATATAATAATAACAATTTTAAATATATATATATACACATACACACACACACACACATGTATACATACATATATATATATATATATATATAGAATGCAGAAGGCAAAGAACTCAGAGGCACAGCCATCAAAATGAACAGAATAGTCCCTGCCACTTAGTTAAGTTTCAGTTGAACACGTGCATCAATGAAAGCTTTATTTTAAAGTTGTCTAAAAAGTTATTAATTAAACAATACTTTGGCACATATAAATTGAAGCAGTCCGATGAACATTTGGCATTAAAAGTGTTGTGTGGTTCTATTTCCATTTTTGCTATAATCTTGCCAAGTAAAAACAAAATGATACAAAAACACACCAAATGGTTTCTCAGCAACCAAAGTGCCAATGCTCAAGATTAATTGATGACCCACATAAACAGAATAAAAAGCAGTGCTTCCTGAAGAAAAACAAAGTATTCATGAGTTTTTTTTATCATTATTTATTTTTTTAAGGATCAAAGAAATCAGTATGCCACGCATCTTCCAGCACCCTGAGATGCCGTACAACTGTCACTCAGATGCTTTGTGAACAATTATTAACACAAACACATGGCAATTGAACCAGTGGTTGAAGAATGAGGAAGATTATGAGACAATAACACAAAGGCAAGCACTTTCTGTGCAGTTCACAGACAATGGGCCAATAAACATTGTGGATGTTGGGGCATTTCTACTAGGAAGGTAGAACTGAATAAGGAAAATGATCTTGAAAGGGTTAATTATGCATCATACTAGGGCTGCAACAACTAATCGATAAAATCGATAATCGATAATGAAATTCGTTGCCAACGAATTTCATTATCGATTAGTTGAATCGATTATTACCGATTATAAAATGAGGGTTTTTTCAGAGCAAACGCTCTGAAAAATCCCCCTCATTATATAATCCGTTTAGTCTGACTCACCGTCTCACAGCAGCAGCTCCTACTTACTCCCCCTCCCTGTAATCACCGTGACAACTGGCCCCGCCCCTTCCTTCTCCAGGCCAGAACCACATGGCTGGGACACTCATCTAACTGTAAGTATATATATATATAAGTATGTAATATATATATATTAATATTTGGGCTACTGAAAGTTAGGGGAGGTGGGGGTTAATTTAGGGACAGTTACGGTTAATGGGGTGTTTAGGGG
>VKOC01000010.1:10055554-10072188 GCA_009364415.1 Spea multiplicata
CCCTTCGTACACGCCAACAATGCTCATGGTGATTAGTCTTTTGCGGCTCATTGAAATGCTAATGGAACGTCAGCGTTACAAGCATCCAGCGGACGGCTCTATAAAGCCAGTTTATTTATGTGGTTCACCCTTCCAAGAATTTGTCTGGTGATTGCAATGTATTACCTGCTAATTAGACATATAGCCACTTGCTGTGTGATTAGTAGGATTTAATCCTTAATTCTACAAAATTACAGGATTTGGGGGATTTTAGTCAATTTGCCCAGAAACCAAGCCTCAAAATGACCTTGTTGCCATCCTAAATTATGGGTACAATGTCGAGATTTGTTCACAATCATAAAGTGCCAGAGAACTACAAAATCAGAAGATACTTCATTTACCTGACCAATCAAATGTCAAGGAAATCAGAGATTGGGTAACACTACATTTCCAGGATTATGATGGAAAAACTATGATAACCGTTGTCCCGTCCTACACACGTGGCTTCCTTAAGAAACAAACGAGAATAATGACATCTTGGTTAAAAATTGGGATGCAATGTAAAATCATCCAATTAAAAATCTCCATAAAAAAATAACACTAAACTATATAAATTGACACACACACAAAAAACCCCACGAGATTCGTCAAATATCCATCTAGATACAATATCTACAACACCAATAATGCTTCCTCTCTGTGTCATTCGGATGGATCTGTGAACATCTTCTGCTCGGACATAAAAAATACTTTTGGCAGAAACATTAAGTTAAATGCCCTTTAATAATACTATTCATTGTTGTTATTATAAAAATCTGGTTAAAACTCAAAATTGTATGTGGCCTTCAAATACCATTTCTTGTTTAAATGTCTTTTCTGTAAGTCTACTATTGTCTCCAGCTCTCCACACCTCCTATGATCTCTTCTGGTCCCCAAAGCTTACAGATGCCCAAATGGACCATCAGAAGCCAGCACTAACGACATCTACAGAAACGGAGACGATACTCCTCGGCCCAGATACCCTTCGACTCAATGTATTACGATTGCGGTTATGAATTTGCAATTTTACTTTGCATTTAATTTTTTCCATCTAAATTGCTACAGATTCTGTATTATGCATTTTAAAAGGGCCAAGAAAAGCCATTTAAAGAAATCACATGGAAAAACTCAATGCGAGAAGTTAGAACTGGCCCTGTTATAAATGTATATCACTTATCTAGGAGCCCCAGGGCCATGTTCTTGTAGTCCATAAACTGTATCACATCCTGAAATTTACTTACAAGCCTCCATTACAAAAGGGATGTTGGTCAACTTGACCTCTCTTCCAGGGACATAACAAGGAGGAATATTTTCCACCTGTGAAGTGTTTGTGAATGTGGGTGGTGGACCTTTGTCTTGTGACACGGTTGGTTATAGATCACAGGGGACCACAGGCCATGGGCTTGGCAGAATGTTCTAATGTTCCTTCTTAGAACTAGTCCTATCATGGCTTTTTTCTACACACATCAAAATAGATGAGCCCTAACCAAACAAATGCCTGCTGGTTGAAAGATATATGCAATCCTGGGGTGTCGAATAAAAATGGCGGCATCTATGCCGTGACTCTATCCCTTCTAGCTGCCTTTTCTTGGGTTTTCCTTTCAGGTTCCTTTTGGATGCAAAGTAACAGAATGTTGCAGAATTGTGTAAAACTTTTTTTTATTGGACAAGCTTTCAGGAGTCTTCTGACCGGCTGGACCCAAAAGCTTGTCGTTACAAAATACTGCTAGTCCAATAAAAAGGTATTAGAAGATTGTGGAACATTCTGTTACTTAGCATATACATTACTGGACTGATATGGCTACTCCTAACTACAGTTCCTTTTGGTGAATTTGTTGAATAGAAGGACTAGATAGAGGCCATTAGGCATGTCTTTTGTCAAATATGTTTGGTCCGCTTTCTTGGGCTTGCACCCCAGGGTAAATGCTGCCAGCCCTGCCTTGATACAGTAATTTCATGCATCAATTACATATTTTTCTAGAATGAGGAGCCCTTCAATGGGCAGGTGGGGGTATATACACCCCAAGAACAAAAATCCCAGCTTCTCCACTAAATCACAAGCAATAGTGTCCCCAAACCCTTCCCCAAAGGAAGTGAAGACGATGACATGACGACCATCACTTACATTGCATGGCAGCGCTTTACATGTGCCGTTGGTATCACACGCCATGCATGCGTGTTCCTTGAAGAAATGGCTATTACGGCGACCATTAATGACGCTCAGCAGACACCCCAGCTGTTTGAGGCTAATGGTTTGGCTTGTAACCGTGCCGCTTACATTAGGATACATAATAATTATACGGAGGGCAAACAATCACAATCATTAGGCATGGTTTCTTATGGATAATGAAAGGGCAAGTCAAACATTATGGAGAAACAACACACAGGGGTTTATTTGTGGGATGTATTCCCCTTCATGTCCTGGGTGATAGGGTGAGACCTTTGCCAGATTCCAGTTTCAGGACTACAGCGCTGTTTGCTTTCTAGAAGATGCTGGGAGTCTTAGCTGTGAAAGCAGACACTTCTTAATACACGGACTGGAGCGGGCAGGAAACTAGAACTGGTTTTAGACAAGTAGCGAAACCAGTTTCTTTTCCTGTTGCATCCGAGAATATGTATTTTTAATTCATGGGGGGTCTGGGGCACATTTATTAACTCTTTTAAAGCTGCGGGGTATTGGTTCTGTTACTGAAAAAATATGGACTCCTACACCCTCAGGGTTATCTGTTTAGTTTTGGGTTGTAACTGCTCCCCCTTCGGTATCACAGCAGAAAGGTGCTGATCCCATCAAATAATATCAAACGATACGATGGAGACAGATAATGAGGGAGCAGTAGAGGGATTTGAGAAGACAGAGGTATTGATCTCCCTGTTGTCCAGTGGACCATCAGATGTCTAGGAGGCAGAGAAATGTACCTTTTACAATGCCGGGTCCTTAACCATATGAATTATGCTCGGCGTGCTTTCTCACGCTAATGTAATCACCAGTAATGGGGAATATCCCAAATATTTTATCCTACTAGTTTCTACATTGCTGGAGTTAAAATGAAACCTGTTGAAGTATGGGGGCATCTGCCAGCATGTCTAATGTCGCCAATGTAATTAGTAGCTTTTAATTCACATCCGTACAAAGTTATAGCTATAGTTATAGTTACTAGCGCACTCTTAAAATCCAGAACTGCCAAGCTGGTGAGGACATAACCCATCGATTGCCCAATGGACCTCATGCAGATAGAAACCTTTGGTGGCTTTTCCTGGGTGGGCATCCACTTACTTAATCACCCTTTGGGTTACGTGGGGAACCATTAAACAGTATAAAAAATAAAAGGAAGAGGGCTCAGAGTCAGTTTTTGGGGGTTCCTGCCATGGTCCTCTCCTCCCTTTCACTTGGTTAAGATGCTGCAATATTAATCTAAATTACATCTAGCTGATTTTCCAAAGAGAATTGGATGGCATGGAACTAAATTAGTGCCCGTATTTAACAATAGCAGATAACTATATTCATAAAGGCACCTAAAAAGGAAAGAGTCCTGGCCCCATTGAGTAAGATCAGAAGGTTATATGGGAAGAACATGATATAATTGTCCTGCCATGTAATACGGTAACACTGGTAGAAAATGATGTCACTGATTCTGTCTCAAGTAACAGTCCAATGAGAATATTCACCGCCTTGTAAATCAGGCTGTAAATTGCCTTAGTGTTTTCTATGTTTTCTATATGAATCTGTCTATAGGTGCCATATCTTCAGGTCTTACACACACATATATATATATATATAACTCTTCTACTTTAACATGATAGCCAAAAGTACCCCTGTAACTCTCCACACAGTGGGACTGAAGCCCATTGCAGTCTATCCAGTGGTTCAGATCAATTGACACAATGCACAATGACACAACTTTAGGCAGACAGCCTGCATCCACATAATAATGGCTCCCAATCCAGTCCCGTAAACAAATGTCTGTACAGCTACCTCAATCCACAAACAGTCCTACAGGTGATCAAAGCAGGCAAGGGGAGCTCTGGACATCCCCAGAGGGAAGCGCATAAAAGGCTTTTGTTATCTGGGATGTTAATGTCCCGGGGACGTGGATGCAGCAGAGAGAGGGAACGGAGCTCAGATCCAGCGGGAGATAAGGTCACTAGCAATGCCTTTACACCGAAGATGCTCAACCATCCTCTATAGAGTCCTGATGTTTAGGGCGAGGACAGGGAGCTCTTCAGAAGCCACTTTTTGGTGGGAAATTCTACAAAATCTGTGGCAAATGTCCCGCCAAATGCCTCTCTCTCCACAACTGAGTGAAGTGGACTTTAATTCCCATTTTTACATCTGTGCATCAAATGGGATGATCGTTCTGATTAATAACAGCTTAAAAGGGTATATATATTATAAATTATAATATATAATGATATATATAAATTATAATATATACGACTAAGGGGGCAACCATCTTGCTTTTCTAGAAGACTAACTGGAAAGTTGCAGCGTTCCAGTGCAGGGTACGTTGTGGCCTTCATTGGCTTCGTCAGTGGGGTACGGTTGGCATCCCTCTAGGCACAGGAGGGCAAGGAGGTGCCATATAAAAAGAGTATGAGATGCTCAGCAAAAACAGAAGCCCCTTCACAGCCTGCCCTACGCTGCGTCCCGGCTTGGGGGCATCTGACATGTTCCAGAGCAGACACTTAGTATGTTAGGATAGCATTTCTTTGGAGGGGTTTGTGTAAGGGATCTAAATGGCATCAATAATTGACAGGGTCACATGACATTTAAATAACACTAAACTCCAATAATACCAAGCCCCCGCGGAAAGCCTTATTTTTGAAAGTATGCTAAAATATAAGAAACAAAACGAATTGAATCGGGCAGCAATGACAATCGTATAGCTGAAGATCTAAAGGTGCGGGTAATGAAGGGGTGCCCTGTTTTTGAATACCCAAGCAGGAACCGCATACAATCCCTCCATATTTATTGTTAAATACCCCTTAACCGGTTCCCCGGGACAGAGACCTTCAGTGTATGGTATTAGTAGTGAT
Organism: Spea multiplicata; assembly: GCA_009364415.1. Classification (NCBI taxonomy): domain Eukaryota; kingdom Metazoa; phylum Chordata; class Amphibia; order Anura; family Pelobatidae; genus Spea; species Spea multiplicata. Next base: position 10,060,607 of record VKOC01000010.1, read on the forward strand.
AACTATAAATCTGCCCCCTACCGCACCACACACCCCAAGAAAACAGTTTGTTATCTTAACGTTAACCCATTAACCCACTGAGACAGCCCTGTCCCCATAAATGAATGGGTTAAGCAGGTATCTCGCCCAGGATGCCATTGTTATGCTAATAGGTGGCATGTCTGTGGCACAATGCCAGGCACCCCCACCCTCCTCCTCCACTCATAGTATTTTGGGGGATCTTTTCAGATTCCAGATTTTGCCTATGGGAAAAAACCCCCAATGAATGGGTCCTTTGCTCTGCCGCAGCACACAGGGGGACGAGGCTGTAACCAGGAGAAGCTGAGGGGCGGGCGCTGCACCCAAACGACAAAACGGAGGCCAAAGAGTCCATCAGAAGGAATTGTGTTATTGGGGCGCAGTCTCTGCCCCCATTATATTCATACATTTAATACATTCCCATCCTGCTGCGCATGTAAAGCAGGGGACTCTATACATATATAGGGGTATGCATGTATACCATAAAACCTGGGGCATGATACACATTGCATTTAACACTAATTGTGATGTCATGTTATTGTACAGATCTTTAATAATACAGGAAAGTAGCATATATATATATATATATATATATTATAATATTAAATATATATATATATATATATATATATACACCAGATGCATCTTTGAGCAGGTCCCTCTCTACCATTTGCTCCTATATGATGCAGAACTTGCTATGTACTGCGCTGCAGAATATGTTGGGGCTCTATAAATCAATAAATAATAACAATAATAATATATATATAATATAATATATATATGTGCAGATATATAAATACATATACTGACATATAATATATAATTTATATAAGGATGTAGTATTGGAGTGATCCTCATACAGTGTATGTTGGTGCAGTTTATATAATGTTTTCTGCCCTGAGCTGTTACCCCCGGGCTGGGTTATTCGGGGTGTGGGGGGGCATTTACACAGCAAGGGCAACAAACTCAAAAGCCTGCAACAAAAACTGCAGTCATAGCCATACATTATATATTCTATATACTGTATATACATACTTACATATACAGAGGCACACACGTGTGTATGTATGTATGTGCTGCACGTTTTCAATACATAAAATACCCCGTTACACCTTCCTGCCCCTCCGCTAAGGCCCATAGTGCAGAGCCACTAGAGGAGGGGGCAGGACCGAACTCTCCATGGTGACCCAGGACCCAATAACTGCACTGGAAGCTGTTTACGGGGGTGTGGCGTTTCCATGGTGTCCAGGGAAGCCTTTCAGAACCTCTGGTACTTAATGCCTGGCAGGAGAAGCAGGGGGCAGATAAAGAGAGGAGCTGGCAGGGCAATAACTCATCTTGGGCTCATTACAACCCCTGCTGCTGGTTCCAGAAGCTTCCTGGTCATCTTGCTGCGTCCTCATTCACCATTATCCAGGTAAAAAGGGGGTGATCTCAGAGACTCTGTGCCTGCAGTACCTTGCCTGTCCCTGGCTTACCCTGGGGGGTATAATCCCCACCAGCAGCCCTGGCATGGTATCTGCACATTGCTTATGCTGCATAACTCTGGGGCAGAGACTTGGTGTTGCAGGTTGGGCTTTTAATCTTCTGCAGTCACGTGGTATTTAAATGTATTGCGCTGTAGGCACCGGTTCTGGGGGTGCAGCTCATTGTGCTTTTTTTTTGCCAATGGATCTCAAAAGACTGTGGCTGGTTTACAAATGGCTTAACGGGTCACCCAGGGCTTGGCACAGAACTCCAAGGACGGAGGGGTGTATGGGGGAGACATTGTGTGATGCATTTTAAACAGGACTGTCTTCAATAGCTATTTGATTTGCTCCCCTCCAGCAGCCCCCTGGTCCTTTCTTGGCATGCTTTTCAAAATATACCAGGCTCCCTTAAGTTTTTTCAGATAAGTTTTCATGAAATATCTTCTGATTTCTTTATGTGTCTGTGATTTGGGGGATCAGTCTGAAAGTTGATTGTATTCCACATATAGGGATAAAATGTTATTTTAAGCAAAATCCAGGAGATCTTTCACGTGGTTATATGAATGATTAATGGCTGTGGAGTATTCTTGTGTCTTGCGCTATGTTTTGTTTAAGGGTTATATGCGATGAAATGAAATGTTTGGTCAATGATATTGATTATAGTAGATAAACTTGGCTTTTTAGGCTTAAGAGTGGTTCGGGGGGACATTTCTGGGGAGAAAAGTCACAATCAGGGGATTCTCCCAAGCATTTTGTGTTGATAAAAGTTCATTTAATAGTATTCCATGGAGTGTGTTTAGCTAATAAAATCACATCAATGATCAAACACAGAGTTTGATGTATTAAAGCAACTACAGAAAGTCTGCACCTCTGACCCCCAAATTTAATTATTTTCAGGACTTGGAAATAATTCCTTCATCTTATTTACTTTTGGCTTAGTATGTGGGAGGGAGCCCATCCAGCCAACCTTGACTTTACGCTTGTGAGCTACACTATGTAAAAGCAATAACTTTTTCTGGCCATCAGAGATCGACTAGCTCTTGGAACGCCACCACCTACACTTAAACCTCCGCCTATCCATTCCGGTTTGGTTAAATCTATATTGGATATGTAAATATGGCATATGATTTAAAGGAGGGGTATTTGAACCCCTCTTATTTTTAATACAAATCATTTGATATTTTAAGCGGTATGTCCTACTTTTTATGCAATTCTGTCGTTCATAGTGAGCTCATCAAAGGTTGGTATGTGATTTGGGGGTTGTTGATCATAAAGTATACATTTCTAGTATTAGTTGTGGTGGATAAAGATGTATCAGTGGCTCAAAAAAAACATTCTGGTTATTTTTCAGAAGCAGTCTTGGGACCGCTGAGGCCTTCTGAATGTTTGACTTGCCTGCAGCAGCCCCGTCAGAAATGGCAGATAACTGGCACACCTTCCAGAATGAGGGGGACAGTGAACAGGACTCCAGTTCCGTCAACCTTGATGACAGCCTTACAAGCCTTCAATGGCTACAAGAGTTCTCCATCATCAATGCCAATGTTGGGAAGACAGCTTCATCAGCTGGAGAACATCAGGGGCACAGGCACATGCCAGGCTCAGGGGCACCTTGTTCTCCACTAGCTGCTGATCCTGCATGCCTGGGAATGCCTCACACCCCAGGAAAACCCACTTCCTCATCTACCTCAAGAGCGGCACACATGGGCCTCCAGCCCATGGAGGAGATTGACTACAAGACCAACCCTCATGTGAAGCCCCCCTACTCCTACGCAACTCTCATATGCATGGCCATGCAGGCAAGCAAGAAGACTAAGATCACACTGTCTGCCATCTACAAGTGGATAACAGACAATTTCTGCTACTTTCGGCATGCGGACCCCACTTGGCAGGTACTGATTTTGTTGATGTGGAGGGAGATGGGGCAAAGTCTTTTGGGGAAACTTAAAGAGGAGAGTTCTGTGTGTCGTTGTCCTATAAATACTGCAATTTAGTCAAATTTGCTGCTTTTTATATGAACATCCATGATAGCACAGAAAACAGCCATCTTTAATGTGCCTGTGAATCCACTAAAAAGTATTCCTACCTCGCTGTGTCCCAACTTCTTAAAATATCACTGAACACGACAGTAGCATTAAGCAATAAGGCACACAGTGGGTATGTCTCTACATTTCCTTCCGTCCCCTGTGTATAATTACTCTGTGATGCTGTGATTGTTGCGTTACTATATTGTACATCCTACATCCCACAGCACCAACAATTACTTTAACTCTTCCACCACTGTGATATATATCGGTGGTTATAACATCCCTTCAAAAGTATTAAATATGTCTTTTTCTCGGAGTGGAGCTACCATGCAATGGTTATGGTGTATTTTCTGAGGGCAGGGGTAGGTCGCTCTAGGGTCCTAAGCAAGGTCAGTAACTAGACTGCCATATATCAGGTTGTTTTTTAGGCTGTGGGAGTCAGGTCCTTCTCCACCCCTTATCCTGTAGACTCTGTGTGGCCCTGACACCCCATTGTCTCCCAGTAATGGATGGGTAGTGGGAGGGTCCAGGCCATACTGGTTTATAGGGGAAATCTTGTACAGTCATGCTGTTGGGGGGGGGGTGGATTCCCGGAAGGGGGATACTAGAAGCCCTCCCAGCTAGTTTAAAATGATAGCTTCTCCTTCTCTCCTTTGTGAGGTGTCACTGCTTCAGCCCAAAGACTAATTAATGAAACGCATGCCTATCTCTGTGTTTACCTATTATTTATCTGAAAAGAGCCTCTTTCAAATACAATTAAAACATTGCATGGGTCACACAGAGTCTACAGGATGCAAATATTAGTGTTCTATGTACCCCAAATTAAATATTTGAGTTAGAGAAGCATTGCATATGTTTAGAAGAGTCAGTTTAGGCTATCTATCTATCTATCTATCTATCTATCTATCTATCTATCTATCTATCTATCTATCTATCAATCACAACTTGAAAGTATTTCAGCAAAGGACCAGGGTTTTGCTGGAGGTACAGGATTAAATTCACCTCAAGACTCTTGATGGAGTTTAATTAAATGTCAGCCGTGGGGGGTGCCCCCACTACACATAGGATGGAAGCTGCTGAGGCAGGAATGATAAATATGTTTAACGGGCCAAGCAATAAGCTTTCTGAGTACCACAGCAGAAAGGGATGAATAGAGTGAAAGGTGATGTGTGTGGGTAGGGGGCTTTTAGCTACTGCTAGCCCCCCCTTCTTGTTAAATTTCATTAAACAGTAAAAAAGCGAATCGGGAATATCCGGGATCCCTGGGGGTGAGGGCAAAAATGTCGAGAAGAGTAGAAGAAATACATTTTTAAAAGCCTCTGAGCAATTTACATAGAATTCCAGAACAATGTGTTGTTGGTCCTACTAGCTGCGGTGAAAACTTTTTAACGCAGAACGTATTGTTTCCTTTTCATTACCCTTGAGGTCTCCTCCTACCCCACTAAATGCAAACATTTCCCCATTATTCTCCTCCTCAATTCAGAAAGCCTAGTTGGCCTGTAAAGTCATCTGCCTTCTCTTCCAGCTGAGAAGATGTATGTGAGACTTACAGATACTGAACTGGATAATGGGTGCTTTAAAGATGGCTGAGTTTCGTGGTTTTTGTTCATACTTTGAATAGAGGAGAGGATTGAGCCTACACTTACGTTAGGAATACAGATACTCTGGAGGTTCCTCGATGTTCTATAGTAACTCGCTTATGTTTTTGTCACGTTTCTCTAGACACCTGTCCAGCCTTCTTAATGCTAGATTACACTGCTTCACAATATTATATTCTTGTTTTTTCCTTCAATTGGTTGAAAAACCATATTAATTAGCCCTCCCAATGTTATATAAAAAAAACACCTGAGCAAAATGATCCCTAGTTATATAATATGTAACAAATTTGACAAATCTGTCCTACATTTTTGTTTATGTCTATAATCATGCTCATCTTTTTCGTGTTTTCTTCTCATCTTAGAATTCCATCAGACACAATCTCTCCCTGAATAAGTGCTTCATTAAAGTTCCTCGTGAGAAGGACGAGCCAGGCAAGGGTGGCTTCTGGAAGATTGACCCGCAGTATGCTGACCGGCTTATGAATGGTGCCATTAAGAAGCGTCGGCTGCCACCTGTGCAGATTCACCCAGCATTTGCAGGTGCCCAGGCAGCAGCCTCTGCTGAATGCAATGGGTCATCCCCATGGATGGTAAGTGTCAACCCAGAGTCCCACCAGTTGCTGAAGGAGTTTGAAGAAGCTACAAACGAGCACAGCTGGAACTTACTGGGTGAGCAAGTCTGGAACACTTCAGTAGATGCAAAAGGTCACAAGCGCAAGCAGCCGTTACCCAAACGTATGTTCAAGGTACCACGTCTATCCAGTTCACCCATGCTTGATGAGCAAGCCCAAGAAGAGCAAGCAGAACTGGGACCCCTTAAAGGTGACTTTGACTGGGAGGTCATCTTTGACTCTACTCTTAACAATGGCAACTTCTCTGCTTTCGAAGACCTAGAAGCCACCCCTCCCTTAAGTCCAGTGACCCGCTCTGTTGACCTAACTGTCCATGGCAAGCACATAGACTGCCCCCAGCAATGGTTCCCCATGGGGCAGGACCAAGCAGTGGTACAGAACAACATGGATTTTGATGAAACCTTCCTGGCAACTTCTTTCCTCCAGCACCCATGGGATGAGGGCAGGAATGATTACCTCACTAACTCTGCCAATCTGGAACACCTGTTTGATCTCAACGAAGCCTTTCCTCCAGAGCTGAACGACTGGTCTGCCATAGGATCTTATTTATAGTGGGGCCATCAACATCTCAAAGACACTGACAAACGTTATAGACATTTATATTGATAAACATTATAAATATGTAAATTTGAAGAATTTATAAATATACTTTTAATGAACTTTAACTAATTCACAGAGCAGGTGGCCCCGGTGTTTACAAAACTTGGGAACAAGACTGTCTCCTCCCAAGAGAAAAAGCCTGAAGGTTATGGGCCCAAATTACATCATGGACTCTGGGTGTAAGAACATCAACAAATACTGTTCTCTACACAAAAGAAGAGTACTTATGAAAACAATATGTAAAAACAAAAAAAAAAAGAAGAAAAACTTTTGTACTTATTTTTCTAGAAATCACAGAAGAACTGCGGGTTTATCTTCAATCCCTGCAACTCTCTTCCAGTTTCTACACTGGCTTTTTAATTATAGTCTTATTTGGAGGGACAGAAAAATAGAACGTGAAATCAGAAACGAATCTGATTTATGAGCTGTTCTGGAATATGTGCAATGTGTCCCTCCTATACCACGCTATCTCGTCTCATATGTGCTGACCAAACATCCTATACTTACTTGACTAATGTTTAGTTTGTCGGAGAGACTGTCCCGGTAGTGAAGGAGTCCTGTCTCTGATCGGTGGGAATGTTTTTGCTTTTTGACATTACTTTGGAGAAGAGGGGTAGATATACAATAATATTTTATTATAGCTAAATACTAAAAAGTCACTTATTCTCTTTACATTTTATTTTGAAAGGGGGGCTTACGCATTTATAGATTTTCTTTACATTTAGAAACATAGAAATGGTCAGCCAATAGGAACCACTCAGCTACTCTAGTATTCACTAGTTTACTACTAGCAGTTGTAAAATCCCATTTGGTTCTTGGCCTTGTTTTATGTTTAGTGGAGCCTTATCCCTATCTCATGCACGCTTAAATTGCCTCAATGTATTAGCCTCTACCACTTCTGCTGGAAGGCCATTCCACATATACACCACATAAACAAATACAGTTGACATTGCTTCTGTAGCCTGTTTTTCCCACGTTTCTCTGTCCTTCTGGTCTGTGTGTCCAGGTTTTGCCGGATGTTTAATGTAGGCAGGACAAGAGATGTAAAAGGTATTAGTAGCAAAATCCTATATAATGTAAAGGAGATGTGGTTTGTGTGAGACTTGTGATTTTTGGTTACTTTATTCCATGTTAATCTGTACAATAGCTCTTTTTTGGCACTATAGAGCTAAACGGGCAACTGCACCTCGATTTTTACCTTTGAGAAGGCAATAAGTGTGTGTGCGTCTGAGTTTATGCGTTTGAATAGACGTGGAAGTAGCAAAACAATGACGATTTTATTACTTTTCTCTGCCTGGTTGAATGGCTAAAACATTCTTATGCAATTTCAAGCTGGGGTGGGAAATGGGCTTAAAGAGGGGGCTGTCCTGGAATAAATTTAAACAACAAAACGTTTGTGAGGATTTAGACGGTGCATTGAGCTTCTCTTGTGAAGGAAACATAAATAAATCAAACTTTTTTTGAAATGACGTGGAAATTGTGGTGTCTTTTATTATTTCATATTCTGAGTTTACTTTAATTCCGATGACCAGCAAGCAGAACACACAGGTGGCAGCTGACCTACAAGCAACCAATACTCACATATCCTTATGAAGATTCTATCATATAAACTCACTAGTGGTGGCAATAATGGCCGTTCAGAAACCCATTAGTTAATCCCAGTGGTCTTATATTGCATTCTATACATCAATTATTGGATCTAAAGTTCCAGATGATACCACTGATCAGAAGATGTACCGTCTGCTAACAACATCTTAAACTGAAGGTGCATCTCCACTTGAAACATGAATACTCCAACATCTGATTTATTTGTCCCACAAATAGTTTACACATAAAAACAAAGGAACGTTAAGATTAATTGACATGGAACAATGTATTCTCTCTTTATTCAAGCTGTTTTCGGCTCATATTTTAGAAAATCTTAATTACATTATTTCTGTGTGCCTCAACAAAAAAAAAAAAAGATGGATATGATGAGAGTTTGGCTTTACTTTTTAATACGACTCCATTGTGAGCTGGGGGATTTCCCAACAACAACCATCAATCACCCTTATAGTCTGTCGGGGAAACATATAGATAAAGACACCAACGCTTATTTCCTTGAACATATTTCACCTCTGTGCTCCATAGAATCTATAAAATAAATGTGAACGATAAATAGGTAAACCTTAATATCTGTAGACAAACACATAGGTAACATATACATTTCACAACATATACATGTTGAGGGGGGCATCATTACTATCTTTTATTTATATAGATCCAACAGTTTACGGAGCACTTCTTACAATGAAGATACATTTAAAGAATTGTATAGAAAAGTATAGAAAATGGTTAATTTCACATCTAGCTCTATTGACTTGAAAGGATTTTAAAGTTAAATGGGGTGAGGGGTAGTTCATTGAGGCGGTTGCCAGAGAAATGTGGGAAATCAGGTTAAAACCAAAGTTTAAATCCCATAGCAAAGGGAATGTTACGGCTCTCTGTGTGACCTTGTGAGGCAGGGAACCAGAGGGGGGGGATTTGGGGGTCAAGGGGTAAAGAGAACTTTGTGACTTTGATGGTGATAAAGTAAGGTCAGCGGCCATCGGGAAATAGATGAGGTGTCATAAAAATAAAAAAGGGAAAAGAAGACAAAAAAAACCCCAAGGAAACTTATTGGTTGGCACGAAAACACAATAGCAAAGTGATGAAAAAAAAAAGTCAATAATAAATACTACATGAATAATAATAAATAGTGAAGTAAAAATGAAGAAGAAAAAAAGATGTTGGATGTTGGATAAGTATTTTGATCTCCTGGCTACATTCTGGGTAATGTTGTCCTTCTTCCATCCCCAGCAGTGATAATTCAACTTAAGTAGGTCTTTTGAAATATCAATTCATACCGGGAAAAAATATGTTTAAGTAAACATCACTGGACTTGCTAATACATGTTTTGACAATTAATTCGCCTTTTCAAAGAAAACCATAACACTATGTAGCTCCATGATGCTTCTTTTTTTATTTACAGATGAAAGATCCACTAAGTGATAACCAGGAATAAATAAAGTAGGATCATAAAATATTCTGCCTTGCAGGTTATAGTGACCTAATACTTAGGCGTTAAAACATTACTATAATGCAGTCCAAGGCATGAAGGCTGATGGGATGAAAACAGTTACAGTTTAACCAGGTGAAGCATCTGACAAAGGTTATATTTTACAGGAATATGGCTTTAGTGTTTGGAGGCTGTTTGTGTAAGGAACGAGCACTAGTTTGTTGAAGGACGTCACAGAATGGTAGAGGGGTTATAAGGACCTGTAGCGGTGTTGGGTGAGCCAGCCAAGCTGGCCTGTCGCCAGAGATGCAGATACTCACCTGTCTCCTTTTTGGAGGTTGGAGGCAGGATCCGGGTCTGACCTGTGCTAGTCCCTTCCCTTATCGAGTTGGACACATTGAGATCCATACTGGGATTCCCAGTCTGAAATAATATTTGCATGGAGAAATCTAAAGAGTTATTCAGAGAGGTTACATGAAGCAATGGGTCATTTAAACAAGGCCGCATGGAGCAACTCCAGCAGTTAAAGAGGGATAATTGGACGGTCAGAAAAAGAAAGGCAACATACAACTGTAGGGAAGACTAGATTTACTGTAAGTCACACAAGAACTAGCAAATGACCATGAAAATGTTCTGCAAGTTTTCCTGCCTTTCTGCTTCACATAACAAAAATCTACTTAGCACTCAAGGCTATGGACCCTACTGGCAATATAAATATGGCACCTGCAAAAAAATGGTAGGATAGTTCTGCTTTTAATTACTCAAACTTCCCCATCCATGTGGCTACAAATCTCATAGCCCATATGGCTATTTCGTTAGCACATGCGGATATGTCAGGGAGACTGAGACATCAATTCATTAAGCTACTGAGTTGATCCTGAGCAGGTTATTGTCGGCAAACTGCTGATTTTCATAGTGGATATTCAACACAGCAGGAGTTCTCCCATTGAACTTGGCAGGATCTCTAGTGAGTTCAGGGATAAAGCTCTGAAGAAGTACTACGGAGCTTAGCTTTAAACCTGAGCTCCGGCACGGCTTTGAATTTTGAACTATTGATATTCAACTAGACAACCATTCAACGTGTTTGGCTCATTAGGGAGTGAAAAGATTGAACGCAGAGCTACAAAACTGCACTGTTGGAATGAATACAGCCATACAGTGGCACAGGCAAGCATACCCCCCATGAACATTATATGATGGCTGGGGCATGAGCTTCAGGACACAGGCCTTTTGGTTGTGTATGAACCTGTGCATGTGGACCTGAGCAGATATAGATTGTCTACCAGTGAGTCAACAACTGGGCATGCGCAGTAATAGAGGGAACCGTCTATAGCCAACCCTGGAAGATTTGGGAAATTCAGAACATGGACACTTGTGGACTGTATGTTAGAGAGGACATGGTCAACCTACTAGGAACATTGGAGACCTGGAGGCCCACATATAGGCCAAAGACCTACACACCCAGGCTTGGTTACAATGAGTTATAGGGAGGCTATTTGTAGGGAATTATGTGTTATAAAGAGGTGGTTCTATATGAACCAGCAGTGTGTGTTTTGTAGAGTGCATTCTATGATGTAATAAGAAGTATTGTATAGAAGGGCTGGATATATCAAGTGTGTTTGCCTGAAAAAGCAGACAGAGATACATTAACATTTATGAAGTCACAGGGACACCAGGGCTGTTTCCCCAGTGCAATAAAATCTTCTGCCACCTTTACTGCTGGACAGTCTGAGAAATTTCCCTGACATGAGGCAATAGATAAAAGCCAGGAGGGTAAATGATTAACAGCGTTCCAGTACCCAATAAATGTGCCTTGGAACACGTCCACACCCCCCCACCGTCCAGTCTAATGTGTTTACCCTGCATTATATTTGAGATCTGTGCAAAAAAGCCACAGACCTGCAGAGATTAATCCCTTCATTGCCAAAGGGATTCGGCAGAACAAAAGCAAATGGGTTAAAGCTTCATGCTAATTTGCTGTATGTGCCAGGATAGATTAATGTAATGTAATGGGACTGCACCTTCAGAGAATGGAAAGGGAGGGCGGGCGATTCCAAAAGTTTCTCTGTCCCTGCTTCTAGACCAGAGGAGGTATTTAGGGGGAGAGACGCAGACAATGAAAGATTCTCTTACACTTGTTAAAGTTGCAGCTTGCTGGAAATGAGAAGCTATTCAGACAGAACTTTGTGTACCAAGCGGGGGGG
>VKOC01000010.1:10072288-10107927 GCA_009364415.1 Spea multiplicata
GCTTTTTCTTTTTTTCCTAAATTCATATTCAAATTTTGGGGGGTCGTCTTATAATCAGGGTTGTCTTATAATCGAGTGTAGTTTTGAAACCTGGACACCCAAACAACACCCCAATACAGTAGCTAGCGTACCTAGCGGGGGGCGGGGGGGGCAGCCCGCCCCGGGTGCCGCTCGTCAGGGGGGTGCCACGGGCTAGGGTGACGACCTGTCCCGGATCCCTGGCAGCCTCGTCACTTTCTTTTTTTTACGCGGAGGAGCACCTAGCAACCGCTCAGCGCCCCTCAGTCTCTTTCGCACCGTGACGGAGTTAGAGGAGCCGGCATAGCAGGAAGCAGCGGCAGAGTAGGAAGCAGTGGCAGAGCAGGAACACGGTGGCAAGTCCAAAACCTTTAACTACAAAGGGCGAGAGGGTAGATAGTGAGAAGGGAGGGAGGTAGAAAGTGAGTAGGGAGGGGGTAAAAAGTGAGAAGGGGGAGGGAAGGGGTAGATAGTGAGAAGGAGGAGGGAGGGTGGTAGATAGTGAGAAGGGACGGGGGTAGATAGAGCAGAGGAAGTAGATAGTGAGAAGAGAGGTGGAGGGGGTAGATATTGAGAAGGGAGTGGATGAATTGCCTGAATGAGGGAGATAATGAATGAGTTTGTGAGAATGCATTAATGAATGTGTAAATTTGTGTGAATGAGTGAGAGAATAAATGATTGTGTGAATTAATTATGTGAATGAAAGTGTGAATTAGTGAGTGACTGTTAAAGTGTTTGTATGATAGACGTATAATTGATTTGTGGAAAGGCAAAGATGGCACAAGCAAGATGTTTGAGCCTTGGGGACCAAGATGACACAGGCAGGGTGTTTATGGGACAAAAATGGCAGGCCAGTTGACTCATGCTGGGCTGTTTGGGGACAAAGATGGTAAATCCTGTGTGCGTAATCTGGGTGCTGTTCAGGTTCTATGTGGGCAGTGTGGACGCCAGAGCTGGCTTTGGGTTGTGCAACCTATCATCTATGCCTGTAGTTTTATCTCTTGCTATGTTTCCATACATTATTATTGTGTACCTGCAAATATGGGATTTGTACTCTATGCCTTCAGTTGCGCCTGAATTTATATATATATATATATATATTGTGGCAAGGTAACTGAGTCTGTGTATATACGTAGCAGGTTAGAACGCTCATTATTCCCAGCATGAGGGGGTTAATAGCTGGTAGGTCAGCAGGTGGAGCACTGAGGTGTTTAAAGGGCGGTCGTTACAGGCATTAGTTGGCTGAGAACAGGGAGAGAGGCCCTCAAGCCAGAGGCCCTCAGACTTTATAAAGGTATGGGGTGTTGGGGTGTTGGGGTGTCGGGCGTGTGTTGGGGTGGTGGATGACTAGTTAGTGAGGTAAAGAACCTTGTATAGTTAGTCTCCAAGATGGAGTAGGATTTGTGTTTGGTTTGTTTGTACCCTGTGAAGTGCAATACTGTGGACCTTACAGCAAGCTGCAATAACTTACATTTTGCTTTTATTCTGCTGGTGTCTGGAGTTTCTTGTTTTGATTGGGCCATCCTGCCACAATATATATATATTATTGCTAACAGCAATCACACTCCTATCATGCCAAGTCAGCTAGCACATGCTGTAATCTGGGTATGCCTGGGCATGATAGGAGTGTTATTGCTGTTAACAATCATATATATATATATATTAATATTGTTGAATTTTTTTGGTCCTATTTTGCTGTGTTAGTTACTTAATAAGTGTGAGATTTTTTCTATGGTGGGGGGTCATATTTAGTTTCGGACAGGTAAATGCTGGATTTTCGGTCCAGAATTATTGTTTCGGTGCATCCATAAGCCAGACAATGAAGTGGTAGGCCAACACCACATCAATGTTTGGCTTAGTATATAGTGATAGGAGTCATGCTGCACTATTATGAGTGTCTGGCTCAATGTATAGTGATAGGGATTACGCTGTACCCCCATCAATGGCTGCCTCAGTATATAGTGATAACAGTAATGCTGTACCACCTTCAATGTCTGCGCCAGTATATAACGATAGAAGTTATGCAGTTTTAAAGTGTTTGTGGGGGGTGCCACATACACTAGGTATGCCCCTGCCCCAATATATGTTCAGCCACATCTCCTGAGTATAGTGATTCCCCTCATGCAGGGGTTTTTCAGGTTGTTTGGGTGCTAAAATGCCACCTTTTTTTAACTTGGAACTTTGACTGCTCCTTCGGCCACCATGTCCTATTTGGGAGCTATTTGAAGCTGGTGAAGTTTAATGTACCCCATCAAACACCCCAATATGCATTCAGCAACATCTCTTGAGGACAGTGATACCAACCATGCATGGGTTCTTCTGGTTGTTTGGCCGCTAAAAGGCCGTTTTTTTCCCATTTTGGTCAGTCTGTGGCTATGCCCTATTTGGGAAGCTGACACCCCTTGGGTATTTGAAATGCTAGTTTTCTATGTCAGAATTTTTGAGAAGGTACAGCACTAATTTTAGCACTTGCTCATAAAAATAAACTTTTTTATGTTTGTACTTTTTTTTTTTTACAATTTGTTGGAACTGGATGGTTCCCCTGATGGTGACATCACTGCATTATTATTTTTTAATATTACCACATTTATATTTTTTCCATTGTTTTTTTATTTTAAAAAAAATATATTTTACCAATAACAATGTGATTTGAAAGCTGGGCTCCATTAACTTGCATGGTTGAACCAGAGTTCACAGGAGGATCTGGTGAGACCCTCTTGGAAACTTGTTTTTGTTTTAAAGAACACCGCCATCTTGCGAGAGGCAAAATCTCTTGCAGTGGCCCTTCTGACCGCTCTGTGGAGTGAGACATTTATGACGAACGTTGACGTCCCTGGGAGGGGCCACATGGGCCCCTTGCTGCCGATCTCTGTGTTGCTGAATGCTTTGACACAGATTGTGCCAGACACATCATTGGTCGCTAACTGCCTGGTCATTAAGGGGTTAAAGGGCGCAGTGAGACAAAAATCCTTCTTTCCTCATCTGATGTCCCTCTTTTCTAGTTGTTCATATGTTTATTGGGGATACATGTAATTATATATGTATGGCCCCGTGCTGAGGAAGGAAATGTAAGTGTTAAAATTGAGCACTGTCTTGTTCAAGGAATTAAAATGCCTAAACTTCCCTGCGCACATTTCCTCTCCCCTTACTATGATAAAAACCTAAGGTTGTTTGTAGAGACCCCAATCGATTGGCGCTTTTAAATAGTATTTATTGGCAGTAGCGTACCTAAGGGGGGAGCAGTCCCCCCAGTGCTATTTGTCAGTATGGAGGTTGAGCAGTTGCAGCCTAACGCAGGGCCACAGCTTACCACTGTTGAGCTTGCACATTGTGCAAAGAAACTTTCCTTTTTTATGCCCAGGTTCCTGCTTTCCCTGGGCAGGAAAAGAGACTTTCCTCACACAGTGTGCAAGCTCCACAGCGGCAGCTGTCGGGCCCCATCGAGGTCTCTGAGGACCCAGTGCTGCTCTGCCGAAAATCTGCAAAAAAGGTAAGGGTTACGGGAGAGTGAATGAATGAACAAATTAATGAATGAATGAGTGGGTGAGTTTTAGGGGCAGAAATGGGACATGCAGGCTGCTAAAAGGGGCAGATATGGGACAGGCAGGCTGTTTAGGGGGGACAGAGGTGGCACAGGCAAGCTTTTACAGGAGCAGAGGGGGGTACAGGCATGCTGTTAAGGGGCCAGAGTTGACAGGCAGGCTGCTAAAGGGCAAAGGTGGCACAGGTAGGCTGTTTTAGGGGTTGATTCCTACCACGCCAATGTCTGGCTTAGTGTATAGTGATGGAGGTTACGCTGTAGCAACATCAATATCTAGCTCAGTATATATTTATAGGAGTTATGCTGTGCCATATCTGTTCAGTAAATGTTATCTTTTTCAGCTTTTTTTTTTTATAAGTTAATGAATTATTTTTCTAGATTTCTATTTTTTTTACAGTGGACATATTTACAGTTTACAAATTTGTGAAATATATATTCTTGCCAACATTATATATTTTGTGTGTGTGTGTGCATGGGGGTGCCACATAAGGGATCTGCCAAATAAAGTAGCTATGCCCATTTTTGTTGGGTGTACAATGCTGGGGCGGACCACCCCTTGGAATGCCACTGGCAGGTGGGCCCCCAATAAATAATATATTTTTCATGAAAGTTTTGTCAAACTACTGAGGAAGCCCGTAATGTCAAATTGCAGCCATTAGGGGGTAGGATTGCATTATGAATGCTTTCTGTCATACATGATGATTGGCAGACTAAAACAAACCAATTAATAGGTAAAGAAGGCTCTGTAAACTTACCATCTAGAGGATTAACATTAAATAAGTGCTTCTTTAGTGTAAATTAAGTACTACACAACTTGTATAATCATTTGCGGTTTTATATTGTAGTGCTGTGCAGAAAATGTCAGTATAGACTTATTTTGGCACCATATGCTAAAATGCTGATCCTCTGAAACGGAGAGTTAATGAGTTTGGAGACTTTGCATATCAATGGACCATTAAGCAAACACTGAATTAGAAATTAAATGGAAGATTAAACACACATTTGGAGATAAAGACATAATCAAGACAGAATTTCTTAAATCTTTTACTGTTCCATTCCTTTATTTGTTCCCATTTTCATGCACAGTCCAGAGAGTGTGTGGGTGTGCATTATAAAACATTATTTTTTTTTTCAATTTTCCTCTATTTAACCCTTATGTTAAACATTATATCTGCAGGGATGGGGAACCTGTCAATTAGATCCTATAATGTATCTAGATAATTACAAGCATTGCTTGACCCCTTGGATCCCCGAGTATATGGCAGGAACTTGATGTCAACTTGGATGCCCATAGTTCCTCAACAATATGGCTCAGCATAGTCTCTATTAAAAATGCCATTGTCTCAGCTCAGCTATACTAGACACGTCTCATATGACCTAGTAAAAATATCCCAGACATGATGTTCTAAAAGAGGCACAGGTAACCAAACCTTCTGCCGTCTCTTTGGGTTTTGTAGATTTAGGATCTCTGGGAAGCACATATCATTTTCGTGCTGCCTTTCAGGGAAAAACAGAGGTTTATCTACTAGAGGTGTTTGCAGTGGAGTCGCTACTTTAACCTACCGACTCCACTATGTATTATCAGGAGAAATTTGTCCTGCAAATGAACAAGTTGGCCCTGAATAAGGTATTGTACAATATGATGGCTTTCAAGAAATCTCATTGCGTCAGCTATACATTGTCCATGGCAAACCAAGCTCTTCTTGCATGGGAAGCTCATCAGGGAAATGTTCAATTCTTCTCCAAACTCCTGCTTTAGCAAGTAAACCCACTGATATCCTTCAGCTTTGGTTCCGATGCGGATACAAGCCCTCCATGGACACCCTTCCTAAAACCCTCACAAAGGTAAATTCATCAGGCATGGCTTGACTCCATAAAGTGTCCTCTGATGTTTGGCACCCGGGGTTTGTGAAGTAATTTATGTCATACTTAAACATTTATGCTTGTCCCATGACCTGATCTTTTATCAACTCTTCCCTCTCTGCATTTTAGGATCTCTGGACATGACCAGCCTTGTATTTTTAGCTCCTTAGATGACATATCTACCACCTTCTTTTAGCGAAGAACCTTCTACTAGTTTATCACCATAGGCAGTTGCCTAGTTTGCATATATGGCTTTGCAACACACTATGTAACGTCTTGATCTCCTCCTCTCAATTTCAGTTCCTTGAAAATCACCTTTGCAAAGAAAAACATTTATTTTAACTAGAACCCTGATGTTACCTATACCTTGCAACTGCCCCTTTTTGAATGGACAGTCTGTCTTTGGGCAAAAAAATCCCTCTGTCTCTCTTTGGGCAAATGTTCCTCAGAATGTTTGCTGGGTATGAGGGTATCATAGTGTTCTACAGTCCTAAAACCCACAACAATGAGTATGGAGACAGCAGGGAATTGGTTCCCCCAATTAATACCTCATCCTAGGACCAGAAAAAAATCACTTCACACGTAGTACCTCTCTGACATTATTTCTGGCAAAGAGTTATTGCAATTCCAGTGAAAATCGCTATTTTAAATAAACGGACGTTTCAAATTAAACTGGAAAGAAACCACTATGATCTGAGAAATAACAAGGAACAGCTGGATGGGATTGGGTGCAGAGGGTCAGGAGATAACAGGAAGAGAGGTTGAGCAAGAAGAGAAAAAATAAATTGGGGGGGGGGGGAGAAAGAGGCAAGGAGATGAGGGGCAGAAATTACTAACAGGAAGAACATAATGTACTTCATGTTTGTCTAATTAGAGGTCTACTGCCTGGTTATGGCCCCCAAGTATTTTCTGCACAGACTTATTATTTACCCTATTTTGGGCCTCTCCTAGGCTGTCTGTAAAACAATACCATAGATTGACCACATTTGATATTTGGAATTCTGGAGCATGAAATCATGTCTGTGAAGTACACAGTTGTGCACTAATTTTTCAATCTGCCTTTTCGCATAGTCTGGGCGAATCGCCGTACCCTAGCGCTTCGCTTTTCGGTACAGCTCTTAGGGGCATTATACAAATACGTAGGAACTGTCCCTGGACTCCGTGGAGCTCACCTGCTTCTTATAGAAGACAGGAGGGGACAAGGTAAAGAGCCAAATCAATTTCAAATAGGATAAGGAATGGGTGTGGAGTAGGCTAGGCCAAACACCACTCCCCACCCTGAGATTATACCCTTTGACCCCTGTAATCTGATTTCGAGAGGGTGAGGTTAATGTCCTTGGAGATTGGAGTATCCACATCTAAACCGCCCACTGCATCTAGTATCTCACACTTACACGCACACATATCTTCTTCACATATAAAAACACACAGTGTTCTACACACTGCAGGGGTATAGTCAGTGTTATGCTTTATTCATTTCAGGACTATTTCCTGGTCCCAGGAGACTGCCGGGGTTGTGAGAGAGATCTTGAGATTCCCATTCTGTCTCAGGCAATTTGAAAGTCTCCTCATCCTAGCTGTGTAGTAACTCTAACCTCAATGCTTGTACATGATCCAAATCATTTTATAATAGCCTATAAATTCAATTTATCATGTAGACCATTAATTTAATGTCCAGCCTAAAGTTCACCTTCATTGGGAGGTTTGACAATTCCAAGGTACTCAGAATTCTAAAATGAATGGGGTACTTGGATTGTTAATGGCAAGAGTATTTAAAACAGGGATTACTGATTTGATATATGCACGGCACTGTGATTATTAAAAAAATATTATTATTATTATCAGGAAATTGGCCTTGGGTACAGGGACTACTTATAGAAAGGAGATATATATTAAGTTGTTTAGTAATTGTAGGTACGCTGAGTTCCAGGATCATGTAAAAGGAAGTGGATTGAGGTTTGGGATCGGTAAAAGGAGTAATTTGAGTTTAAGGTGAAGATGTTTATTAAAACTAGACTTGTGCATTCGTCTTCGGGCTAACATGAAAACGAACACGAAGAGTGCGTTTTTATGTTCGTCCCGAAGAAGCGACGATAGCGGCGGTAAAACGTACACGAAGATGAAGGCACACAACACGAAGAATCTTCGTGTTCGTCTTCGTCTACTAATCTCCCTGGTCCCTTCCCATCTAGCCTATCTTATCTCCGCAGCATCGCAGGGGTAGACGGAAGCGGAAATCCATAGGTTCGCCGTCAGGGGTTAAAGGGCCGTGTAAACGACTCTATCGGTCGCCTGCAGGGTCCTCCTCTGGCATTAACCAATTGCCAGACAAGCCCCTGCTGGAGACCAACAGGGTCGCTCGTACAGACTTTTAAAATCCTGGCCCAGCAACTTGGTCAGCAAAGACCACTGGTTTCCCTGCTATAACAGTTAAAGGTCAGTACAAGCAACTTTACTGGTCGGTCGTACTGACTTTTAACTGTTACCTGTATTTCATTGGTTGATGGCAGACGAGCCCCCTGCTGGCGACCAATAGGGTCGCTCGTACAGACATTTAAACTCCTGGCGCCGAAGCTGCTGCGTAGTCCGTACCGCGTTAACCCCGTATTAACCCCTTCTAAAAAAAAAAAAAAATGAAAAAAATGAAAAAAACGAACACGAATATTCGCCCGAACCGAAGACAGAAACGGGCGAATATTCACGTAATACAAAGATTTTTTTCCCCCATGAAGACTAACACGAAGAGTTGGCCGGCGCCCAAGTGTAATTAAAAGGAACACATTATGAGGTGAAAGCACAGGCGTCAGGAACGGGATTGAAATAGAGAAAGTACTCAAGAAGATATAAGGGACAAGTACTAGCAATTAGCAATGGGAGAGGTACACAGATATAGAGAGATGTAGAGATATATGAGACACCTCTGTAACATAGTACAGTAAATTGGAAAGTAGACATTTAGTACTACAGATATGTCCCATAACATACAGAGAAGTCAGGAATCTTCCAATAACATTAAGTGTGCATCATTGCTTATGCTATACCTTATTACAAACAGGTTTACTCAATCCATTCCTATATTGTAGGTTCTTTTGATAATAAACTGAGATTGAGAAAAAGCCAACAAACATGTTATGTGAAATTGTCAAAATGGGAAAAATACATGATCCTGTTGGAAAACACGTGTAGTTGAGAGGAAATGGGGGTACTGAATGAGGAGACCCTCTGACCTCTTAAGTGGGACAATGTCAGGCTAGAGGACTCCCTCATGTTGATCTTATGTCTCCAGATGTTTAATTTTCTTGGCTCATACCATTTGCTTTCTTGTTCTCAGAATTATGCAATGTTCTGCAAGGAATTATTCTAGTGGTTCTGCATTCTGGTGGTTTTTCATCGCATGTTCTGCTCTGTGAATCATTATACCAAAAGCCTTTGGGGGAAATGCTGGAGCCACTATATTCATCCCTGTGCCAAATGTTCTATACACCAGCGCACAGTGTGCTTTCCATGTGTAATAATCTGCAGCAGCCCAGTATATCTCATTAAGTACTTCTCATGTTCATGCAGTGCTTTAGCTTCTATACGTTTACCTATATAAAGTTCTGCATGTGTGGTATAGTTCCCGTGTAGTGCTGTTTAAGTTGCTATATCATGCAAAGTGCTTACACGTCTTATGTTTCTCATCTGCACCGCTTTGGGGTCCTAATGAATCTGCTTTGGAAGTTCATGTCTTTCCATGGTTCATCATTCTATTAAAGATATCCTTCTATAATGCTGTATCAATCTTTTGCCCAGGGCCGCCACCAGAGGAGTACAACCCCGGACTTATTGATCTGTCGCAGTCCCCTTCATCAGCCCTTGCAGACCTGGGGCTGTCCTGTCTGGACTCTTGCTGGCTTTTGGGCCAAGATGGCCCCATTTCTGGACTTTAGAGGAGCTGTGGGAGTAAGGGTAGGGGAAACCTGACTTTAGCTTTGTACTGCGCCCCTAGATTTCTGATGGCCGCCCTGTTTTTGCCCATAGGCAACCTTTGTACAGACCCTGTGTATTGGTGTGTACCCTCTAGTCAAGTATAACGCACGTTACGTCTACTCCCCTGGTCGTTGGTAAACAGAGCCAGAAACTACCTGCGGTGATTTGCAGGATTCATATACTTAGATTTATAGGGTTCAGTAGATCATCTTCTAAAAACATGCACCCCATCGTATCTCCTGTTACATAAATCTGCAGAGGTTGGCCCAATGTATTCCCCACAAGGTGTTTCTGTATTTCAGTGCTCCTCTGAAACTGCATATTTTGCAGTTCAGTGCTCTGCAAATCATAGTAATTTTCCCATTTAGCTCTCCGCATGGGATTTTTGTTGTACGGAGCCCTGCGGTTCTTGTGTGTATTGCCGACAAAAGCTTTTCAGGCTGTAAAGAACTGGTTCTGCAATGTTTCGCAGCTGGTTTTGGTGCAATTTAATGGTTTCCACTGGCTTTAGTATATGTCTGTGCGGTGTTATATTGACTTTGTATTATAGGATTTACAGTGCTTTACGGATCTAATGTAATTGGCGGAATAATGCTCTGCAATTTAAGAGGGGAATATTCTGCAGATCTCTCAGGGTCCCAACCTTCCTCCCAGCTGTTCCCGTAGCTGGCTCCCTGCTCTTCCATCCATGTGAAGGAGGAAGGGGGGGGGGCGGGTGAGTCCTGTTTTGTGACCTCTTCTCTCTGGAACTGGGGATGTGACAGCTCACACAGATGCTCCTTGTCACCTATGGTTCTGCATGGTTCCACCAGCTGACACCCACGCATTCAGCACAGGATGTGAAGCTTTAACCCTTTGCCTGCCAGAAGACTCGTCCAATAGCTCTAACGTGGGTACCTTTATTTATTGCCAGTAAGAGTTGGAGGAAATAGGGATCGATACACAACAGCAGAACAAAAAAACATATAACAAGACCTTATGGTGGCATGGGTTAACTGCAATGTCCTAATCCTAAATCATGTATTTCCTAGTTCCAGCAACCCAAAAGGATCTTCTGTGGCCATCACAGAACAGCTGTCTGTCCGACTGTGATTGACTGTTTACTTGAGCAGGCTTCAGGTAGAGGCACTCCTGTCTGATGCTGATATATGCGGTCAAAGCTGGTGTTAGATTAATTGAAATATAAAGACATCGATAATGGAAGCAGATAAGAGCCAAGTGGGTTGTCTGAGCTCCCAGTTATAATAATATAAAACGTCTTAAAAAAAAAAAGTGATTGTATCTTTCATCCATACAAACAGAATAGGTGTGTGAAGACTATTGTCCATTTTTTCCATTCTTCTCGCCGTGCAGGATTCTGCTTTTCAGTTACATACCTACCAACATTTACATTTTTTTTAGGGGGTGAGGCCATGATACCACTGATCTTTCAATGTTATATACCGGTATTCTATTTTTTTTTTTTTTTTTTTTTTTTTTTTTTTATTTATTTTTTTTTTTTCAAGACTTTTTTTATTTGACTTTGTCACCTATTGATATCTATACATGTAATGGAGCAAACCTCTTATAATAATGTATTTTATTTACCAAAGTAATTTACTAATTTTGTGTGGTTTCTATACAATGTGCTTTGCCTTTAGACCTGTGGAACACATTAATATATTCATAACCACTGAGTGATTTTAGCATTTAGAAAATAGGGACATGACGAGAGGCGTAAAGGGCAGATGTTTTTGGTCCCAAAAAAGGGATTGTCCCTTCAAAGGAGGGACACTTAGAATGCAGTTGCGTTCTTGTCAGGTAGCACCATCTTTTTGTGCTCACGTGTTCTCCTGAAGATGTTTTTAGAAGTGTCCACAACAGCAACACGTCCATGCCATTGGCACACTCCATTGCCAGACAGACTACCATGCCAGGACATAACGCATAAGGTGTCTCCTGAGCTACTTTTAAGCCTAAAGGTACATTGTGTTTCTAGGTCTATCATAATTAACATCATGATAACAGTTCTCTCCAGACAACTTATTTTATAAATCCCACTTAAATAATGCATCAATAATACAGAAACTAGAAAATTAGTGTCAACTCTTCTAATTATGTCAAAGTTCTACTAAACCTTTAACATATTGTTGGGTTCTTTTGTAGACATTATTGTAGCATTCTGTACCAAGAGTTTTAGATGTTACAAACTTATTTAAGAAAGCAACAGTCACAGTCATCCGATCGCCGATGGGATTCAGAAGTAGATCCCATCTACTGACCTCTTCCTACTTCTGGAGAAGGCTTGACTTCCTCTTATAGTAGATCATCAGTGACATATTATTGTGTATACCATTAAATTCACCTTGTTTTCTAAGGACAATTCCATTGCATATCAAAAATGTTTTTGGCTTCATTGAAAGAAGCCAAAGTTATTTTTAAACTTAAATAATGTGAGCAGAGCATGCCTTGAAATAACACTGCATCCATGTACCCACATAACCACATTAACAGGTGATGAGGTCCCACTAGACCATAACTGAGTGCTAGCAACGACATTTAAGCTGCTTATTTTAAAAATTCATCTTAGGCACAAACATATATAGATTTTCCTTTAATCAGCAGAAATTAAGAATAAAAAAGACCTGATGACTGATGATGAAATTAGATTTCTGTTAGTCAAATAAAACAATAAATAATAAAAATAAAACATCTGTGTGACTAGGAGAGACTTTCGAAATATTAACAGCCATCGTTACTTGGGGGGCCGCTGCTCTGGAATATTTATTTGTTCTTCAACATAACCTTATGTGCATTCTTGACATTTTAAAATTCTCTACTATTTCCTATTCAAAAGAGCTTTTGGAAATTAGCCAAATCTGTCACGTCCCCTTATTCTGGTAATCCATTTATAAATATAAAAATTAAAAAAAAAAACTGTTTCTTTGTTGACACTAAATAAATTCTCTAATTTATTTAAGCAGTCTTATTTCTAACCCTATATTGGGTACAGTATATTAAAATCCCAACTTCAGCATAACATGGCACATGGTTCTGAGTAAGGTTAATCCTATACTCCTGTATGGGTATATCATATATTTATTTGCGTATTTTAATCCTACTATTTCTATCTTCTCTTTTATAACCTTGCGCCCCCAGACACAAATAAACCGCGACAACTCCAATAGTATTCCTTTATTTATAGACCACAGTAAAACAGAACATTATAAGGACAGACAGAATTATGACACAACATCTCACAGCCCAGGGGTGTATACAGCTGGGTCTATTCCAAAATCCTCTCGCCCACCCGCAACTTAATTCCATTCCTACCACCCACGATATGTAAATGTGCCAATCTTATACTCTTAATGAGCCCTTCATCCAGTATTTTTGCTTCATATTCGTCATTTTATTGCAAGAGGGCAAAGATTTGTTTTTAGCATATATTCCAGCTAACAGATATGACATTAATTTGACACAGAAAACTCATGTCCGACCCTCTCTTGTAATAAATCACTTTTCTCCTCTCTCCCTTTTAAGTGCCTTTCTTGTTTGATAGCCTCTAAATTTGGTCCCGCTAAAATCCCCCACTGGCATGGGACGAAACAAGATGGCAGAACGGTGTGAATGAAACCTTTTCTATACCAGTATGACGATTACTTTCCTTTATTGAGGCGTTGCCAGACAAGTCATGAGCTAGCTTGACTGGGATATGACCCCCATGTTTTCATGCATGCCAAGTACAAGAGTGTGGGATTGTTGGGTGGGATTGTGTCCATATTGGAATGATTATTAAGTTCTTAATTTTTAAGGGCTAGGATTTGGATTCTGTAAAGTATCATGTTTTTTCTCGTGCTTGAAAATGTGGGACAGAAAAGAGCTTGGCAGGATCAGTTTGAAAAGTACTTGACTTAACATGATAGATATTTCCTCCCTATATAAATGTTCTAAAATCAGTACATGGCTGAGGTTGCAAAATGTTTTGGCATCACAGCCTCTGTCTTCAATCCTTTACATCCCACCCACAGTCTCCATTCCATTGTGTTTTGGCTAAGTATTTGTTTGGCTATGCCAAATCCACCATGCTTATCTACCATTTTGAAAAGACCCACCCAGCACTGGTTTTAGCAACAATTCCACACCAAACCCCTATGCTGCCCCAATGTGCTATAGTCCAATCATGCAGCAAAGGGGTTAAATGCCCTCCCACCCATTGCCCACCCACCCTTTCCCACCTGTGTACCCCAACTGCCCCAGGTCTGGGTGATCTGAGACAGTCAGGGTGTGAAGTCCTTGGCTGGGGCATCTCTGGGGGATTAGTGTGCTCACACAGAGTTACTAGGATATTGTGTCCAGCCCACTTCCTTGTATGTTGCCTGTATCTGAGTGTATAAGTTGTTCCGTAGTTTGTTCCAAGCTAGCTGTACCTCTGGGGTGAATTCTTTGGCATACTCTTCTGCAATGACCTCCAGCATCACCCCAGTCAGGAGCTAAAGGGAAGAAAAGCCAGAAGAGTAGTGTATTAGCAGTAATAATTAATGTTGTGTATAGGACTGTACCTGTGTTACTATTTTACGATTATAATTATTTATTTTCACTTCACAAGGTCGGTAGTATATATCCAACAATACATACTTTCATTTTGATATCTCTTAAGCTAACATGTATGCGGTTGTTTATAAAGTCCTATCCATTAATGGAATGACCTCCCAACGTAGCTGCTAGAGACTTTGAAAGTCAAGAACAAAGAAGTGAATCCTCAAAGAGAGGGTTAAGAATATAAAGAAAAAATGTCTCAACGTATAAAAAAAAAAAATGTTTCCATACCTTGAAATACACAGGATCCACATTGTGTTTCAGCGCATGGCTTTTCCCCACAATTGATATGACGGTAGTCACTTTGTCTGGATCACCAATGTTCTCCACAATGCTGTTGACTGCACCCAACACGCGCCGGCCATGCTTGCGTAATTGCACACTGCCCTCCATCTCCAGGGGGTCTTCCATATGCTTGAATTGGCTGAAATGCTGCTTGGCAGAGGGGAAGTTGACGAAGAACCTTTTGTTTGGAATGGTAGAGGAGAGGAGGTGTCCAGGTTAGACATAATTGGAGGAGAAGTGGGTTAGAGGAACATAATGCATCACAGACTGAACAATGAGATCCACATTTGGCACAGAATCAAATATGCCTAATTACTGCATAATAGCCACTGCATAAATCTATATAGAAATTAGGAGCCAGGCAGGAACTTTAGAAGCCACCTTTTGCCAAGAATGAAAAGTTAGGGACCAGCAAAAAAAAAAGATCCATGACTACTGTGACTTTGCCCTCAGAAGTCCACTGGTTGAACAATATCGGTGGCCTGAGTTAGAATCATATCTGAATTAAAAGGAGAGCTGGGGTCTCATTCAGTGACTTGTCTAAAATCTCGACTTCTCCTGAAAATAAAGACTGAACGCTTAAATCATACGCACAAGTAAGTATAAGAAGATACATAAATAACAAAAAAGTGGTATAGCCTCTAATTCTTTTCATGTACTTTGGATTATGAATCAGTCCAAGTGTGGGCATTAAAAGGCTTAAATTGTCACTGGTAAAGCACGTTAGATTGTAAAATGTTTTTTAATTGTCTGTAATGTAAGAAAATGTATTGATTTAATGTGAATTAGTTTATTTTTAATTATCTTTCCCAATGTCGTGAAGGAGTTCTGCACATCTGGAACCTCATGCAAACCACGCACTTTCAACCACTGCTAACAGTAATTAAAGTTTTTGTGTCATTGAACTGATCCCTTTGTGTTCTATTTAAGTTACAACACAAACATCCTGAAATCTGCCTTTGTCTCGGCATTTAGAGGGGAATTCCAACCATTTTTTATTACTAATATACGTTTTTAAACCTGGCAGGCTTGATACCCCTGACGGAGCTACCTTTTTGCAGGCAAAACGCAGTTTGGGATTTTTTTATCGTGCTGGAGTTAGCGTAATCATCTATTTTCTTGTCTCCTATTCAAAACATTAAAAAAATATATATTTTTTTTCACCAACCCCCCTGCTGATAAGTAATCCCCTGTTTCAGGGGGAATTATGGTTTATTTTAGGTTTTTAAATCTTTTTTATTTCTTTTTTTTATTATTATTATTATTATTATGCGCTGTACATTCTAAATGGGACAGTTAACACACATAACAAATATACATTAAGACATCCAGACACATCAGGACTTGAGAACCCTGGCCATGAGTTTGCCATATATCAGATTTTTTTAAAGGATTATCAAATAAAAGTTTTGCTTGAATTAATTAGTAAGATATTTAGTTAATATATTTATAAATATTGGATTCATTTCCTTGAGACCCCGCACAGTCTGTCTGTCTTTAGGACAGTATCAGATTCAAAGTTTGAAAAGAAATATTGTGCCTTTTTTCATTTTTTACAGTTCTAGTTTTTCATAATAAAAGGTTTTCCGGCTGCTCCTTATTAGCCTTTGTATGCATTAAGCTCTGTTATTTTAGCCTAGTCTACTAGACAAACATCCTGACTCCTTATCATAATGCTTGGCAGTGAACAATAGAATGTCTCGGTCTTAATTACCTAGCTGGACATCTGTGTGGTCCATGAGCAGGGAAAGAAGTCACTCAAAATATCATGACCAACAACAATGGCAGCCTCCATGGAGTTTATTAGAACAAAATGAGATAAAACCAAGTTTTTGTCAATGCCGACCTACGGTATTGTATACTGCGATGGATTTCTTCTTTCAAGGGGGGGGGGTGGTGAGCTGTTCTGCCCCGTCCCCTGACTTTTTTTGTATCTGATGCATCTGGCGTGGATAGCAGGTCACTTACAAGAATTACCAAAACCTTGGCTATTATAACGAGTCATCAAGGTAATTTAGGTGAAGCTGGATGATGACCATCTCATTGCAAACCATAGACAGAAAACTATGGTTACCTATCTATTCAAACATAATCAGGGACAGAATGTGCTGTTGCATTTAGTGAATACAGACTCATAATATCCACCTCCCTTTGCGGAAAACACACAATGTTATCACAACAGGATATTGACTTTTCATTTTAACTTTTATCTTTGCGTGTCTGTACTTAGTGACGTGGAAAGATTGGTCATACTCTTCTGGAGTTATTACTAACGTGGCCATATCTGTATGACGTCTCATCAGTAGGCTTTAGGGGCTGTTCCTGTTAGCTTGGCCCTTTACTTAAGGTAGACATATAAAAAGCCTGGTGTGGAAAAGGTAATCAAAGGATAGATGTATAAAGGTAGATGCTTATAGAGTGAAGGAGTTTTAGCGAGCATGGGATAGGACATAAGGCTAACCTAGATATAAGAGAAGATCAGGGACTAAGGAAAGTATTCAGAAATTGGGCAGACTAGGGTGGCCGAATGGTTCTTATCTGCCGACACATTCTATGTTTCTATGAATTTGGCATTTCATGTAAATCGGGCTGTTTTTAATTATTTCCCAACATAATGAAGGAGTTACCTCATCTAAGGCATACTTAGAAGAAAATGGCTTCCTTCTTTCTTGTGATTTTGCGATGATTGCCTCTGCGCACAGAATGTCAGTGAACGCTAATAGTTGTTGTTTTTACAATGTTACAATAATTCAAAAGCACAGAAACTTAAATAATTTCACATCTAGATGTTTAGATTTTGATCTATGTTTGTTAATATTTTTCTGAATGTTTTTGTACCTTTTCAGTTTGCATGAATTGCCCTATGAGTAAATCTTAATATTCTGGCAATACGACAATTCAAGAATAGGGCTAATTGTCACTTAAGAGCTGGGCAGGTTAAAAGACAGCAAAAGGTTTTGCATGAATACCCACAAGTATATATGTTATATAAACACATTATATATTAATATGCACACACAGTGCCCGGGCCTGTCCCCTCACAGCCGGCATGTAATTCCAATTTAATGAGCAGACGCTAATTAACTATGTAATTATAACAGCCGCCCTCGGCTAATTCACAAATGGTCTAGGAGATGCCAGGGAAGCAGCAGGAGGCAGCTAAAGAAGAGGAGGAGGAGGAAGATAGAAGGATAGAGAGGGAAGAATGTGTGGGAGGAGGGAACAGGTATACTTGGAAGGAGAGGGGTAGTGAAAGTGGGACAACGGGTGGCAACAGCCAACCCAGGAGACCACTGTGTCCTGAGCATGCCGTCCTCGCTGTGGAACAAATATCTGGCTATTTAAAACCAGTGCTGTCATTGTTCTATACTGGTCCTCAACCTCCCCGCACAACCTCAGCCTCTTCTCAGACAAATACAGGGAACATGACACTAAGAGACCAAAGGAACTCATGTGCGTGTCGCAGAGGGAGAAAGTTCCTTTTACATATGGCAGAATTCTGAGAACCTACTTTTTGTGGTTGTTAAACAAAGAATTCTGGGAACTGAAATGTTATGACATCATGACATTGTAAAGAAGGCCCTGTCAGTGTCAGATATACCACCCCTGCTGTAGTTA
Organism: Spea multiplicata; assembly: GCA_009364415.1. Classification (NCBI taxonomy): domain Eukaryota; kingdom Metazoa; phylum Chordata; class Amphibia; order Anura; family Pelobatidae; genus Spea; species Spea multiplicata. The sequence continues at coordinate 10,090,161 of VKOC01000010.1, forward strand.
TCTCATATCCACTAATTCTGATCCACTCTGATTTAATAAGTCCCGTCGCCTATGATACTTTCTGTTAGTGCCGCTGCCACTGAGATATAATGCTGTGCCCATTTTTTTAGATTATTGTTGTTTTTATCAGTTTAGCAAGTGCCAACATATTCCATAGTGCTGTACAATGTTCTACAAGGAAGCCCTACTCCTCTCTATGTACGTCTGGTAGAGTTTTTGTGTGTGACATTGACTTGGTATGTGTGACCCAAAGAAAGTTCCCTCTTTTTTTCCGTTTGATAGCACGGGAACCTTAATGTGAGCAAATCCTAATCCCTATATGTGATTGACACTTTAAGGCCTGATATATGATGTTTTGTGGGATCTCAATGTCATCCAGTTTCAGGCATACAATGACCGGACACAGAGATTCCAAAAAACAATGGTGTCCATATACCATGAGATGGGTATCATAGTAATGGCAAACCTCTGTGAATTAATGTAACAAATCTACTATTGTGATTGTGTGAGTTGACACGGCTTGTTTCCTGCTTGTGTGTGAAATATGTGTTAAATACTCTCTTGGGACGCGCACAAAACAAACTAGCGCTAATAGACTTCTATACTAAAAACTCTCCCCTGCCCGGCAATACCGTCACATACAGATGGCAGCTCTCTCATTATGTCAGTCAATCTAGGTTTCCCATAATGCAACTGGCCTGTGCACCAATGGGTGTTTAGCAGACAGTTAAGGTTTTAAGACATTATGGCTAAATTATTTAACACTGAAAATATGTACATTTCTATGGAACAACAAAAATATGGCCATTCATTTTTTAAAGATCAATCAATACAGAATTTCACAAACCATTCGGCCCATCGAGTCTGCCTGTTTCTCCTGCTTTTAAGACTTAGACCTTAATTGGTTGGTTGGCCTTGTGTTATATTCAGATTCCATATCTCATGCATGTTAAAATTCCCTTTACCTTGTTAACTACTTCTGCTGCAAGGCGGTTCCACTGATCTACCAGCCTCTCGGTAAAGTAAAAAAAAAAAATTGTCTCTATCCGACAACCCTTCTTGGCTTATTTTTTCTCCCCTGTTCTATATCTCAACTTAGACTGCGATATTTAGTATTCGGTTCATCTGCAATAAGCTAAAAAGTGTATGTCCAAGTTCAAAGCAGAAAGGGCTTTGTCCTCAAAGTTCCTAGACCTTTGTACATTGACGGAGTGGCACGCGTGATTCCCAGAAGCCTCCACCCCTGCTTTGTATTATGCCAACTTTTACACAAGAGAAGGAAAAAAAAAACATTTAACATAAACACATCGGTCTACTTTTTCTACGATCAGTATCCCTAAGCTGTGCTCTGCCACAGAATCATTCAAATACCCCAATTTAACTCTAATTAATCATTCTGCGAACTTTCGTATAGCAAAAGTATCCGACCAAAGGTTTAAATCTGAATGTGTGCCACCGAGACTCTAAAGGAATCCTTCTTTCTGTGAAACCCTGAAACCTTAAAGTGATCTTATAGGCAATCTTGTTATACAGATAAATGCCGAAAAGAGCACTACTGTTAAATGGGTGCAATGAAGTAGTTGGGGAAACCCAGTGTTATGCGTGACACCAGCAGACTAAGAGAAACCATGCTCTTGTAGACGGAAATAGTCCATCATGTGTGATAGACTGGTGAACACTTTGTACCTGAGATTGTTACACTTTCAGGCTACAGTATTCCCTAGCGCGTGTATGTAACTGGCAGGCGGAGGGAGCCTCTCTCTCTGAGTCTCTCATATAATGACAGATTGAGGCTGTTTCTCTTGTATGTGTGTAACAGATTGAGAGAGACCTTCTGCATGTGTGTGCGTATGTGTGCTAGAGACAGACTGGGGAGAGCCTGATGCTCCATTTGCCTGCTTGGACATTACCTGATCAGTATAGAGACACCAACGTCTTCACAGTTGGCATACACGCGTGCCCAGGTCTCCTTGATTATATCTCTTTCGCTCTCCGTAATCTCCTCCAGCCTATCCCACCTCTCCATGTTGTTCTCTTCTTGGACTTTCTCCATTGACCCGTCACGATGAAATGACCACAGTCTCCACACCAGGAATGAGCCCCCTGAGCTCACGAAGATGGGGGTGTAGTAAGGATATCTGGGCAGGTTGCTGTCTAATTGTCAGACCTCCCAGCTATGTCCATAGCTCCTGTGTGTGCCTGTGTGTGTTTCTCAGCCCTGAAATAAACTGATCAAAAGTAAGATATTTGAAGGCATTGTCAGAATGCTGAGGCAGGGAGCAAACATCTCATCTCCCCGTCCCTCCTCCTCCCCCTCCTCTTCTCTCCTTCTCTCTCTTTCAGTCCCTGCCTTCTTCCCTCCCCTTTTCACCTTCTTCTCTTTCTTAACTCTTTCTTTCTGTACATTCTTTGACTCCTGGGTTCCTCTAGACCCTACCCCCTTACATTCCCTGTTGTATATCACACTTGTTTATCTCTGTATTTCTCCCTTGTATCACTATCACTCTTTCTGTGCTGAATTCCTCCCAATCTCCCATCTGTTCTCCTCACTCTTCTGTCCACCCTTTCTTTCTCTCACCCCTTCCCCAGGTTTCTATATTATGTATCTCTTTTATATACTTAGACTATTATATACTGAGATCTTTTTTGTTCAGTCCTTCATTCATTTTTTTTGATTGTTCATTCTGTCCCACTCTTGTAATTCCATCACTGGACTCAATTCTCCTTTTGCTTTCCCTGGCCTCTCTGTCCTTCTGTCTTCTGCTGTCATTTGGGGGATGCATTAATTTCCTGCTTGTCTCCCACAACCTTTTCTCTTTTTTTTTTTCTATTCACTCTCCCTTGTTAATCCCTTCCCCCATTGGCTTGTCACTCATTCTCCTTCAGACATGACCTTGCTCTCTGTTGCCTGCTCATAAAGTGTCCTCTTTCTTCAGATCTATTCCTCTCTCTCTCTTCCTATCGTGTTGATCTCTGTAGTCTGGAGGCTGCTGTCCCAGAATACCTTGCCAATCCAGTGACTGGCAGCACAAGACATAAAGTAACTTCATTGGTCTAGGATCAGTATGGCTACACATCATTTAAAGATCCTACAAGGACTAACTCTGTATTAATTCACAATTGGTGTACACTAATAAATGCCCTTTTTGTATTATTGATTTGATGTTTCGCTTTTAATTTGTCATTTTTATCTTTTAGTAGCCTTTTACCTTGTTTTACACCTTTATGGGGCAACCTATTCTCCCCACAGTAACAGATTTATACAATTTGTTTGCATATCTCCTTGTTCAAGTGACAGCATTAGAAAGGTCATAAGTGTTGTAGCAGTATGCGAACGCTCTACTCATGCCCTTTCCTCTCTATTTAGAATTAATAGGCACCTGTCTTTAACACAAAACGTTATTGATCTATTTCTTTCACTCTAGCTCTATTTTTCTTCCCTTTTATCAGGATCACTCCCTTATTAATAATATTTACTTGAGCACCTAGCCCTGTCTGTCTCCGTACACTCTCTCCCACACTACCTCACCCACTTTCCTCCGTAGCTCCCCCTCACTAGTTCCGGATCTATTTGCTTCTGTGTAGTCTGTATAATCACAGTGGGTCTTGTCTCTAAATATGTAATGAAAACCCTACTCATGTTTATACTATGTGGGACGGTTGCTTTCTATTGCCCCAAACAACCTGATGAATGCGTATTAAAGTACACTGGGGTCTTTTTATATCCTCCGGAGGTCTCATACAAGCAGGTGCTGGAGCTGGCTGGACATGGTTTTCCTCATTTGTGCATTGCTGAGCAGGGATCTAACTAACTAACATGCAAACTCACACTAACACTATACATTAACACGCAGACTTACTTCATATACTTACACCAAACAGTAACACACCCTCCCACACTAACACCTTATTTTACCACTCGCTAACACCATACTCTAACATGCACAATCTCACTCTGATAACTTATGCTTACTCACTCCAACACACTCTTAACACAATACACTTGCTCACACTCAGTCTATCACTCTCTGAGCAAGCTGCTGCGCTACTAAAACAGGGTCACACACCGTTGTGTTACATGACTCAGGTGAGCATCTTCGTTATAGTAGTGCCGGTGTAGGGTGCGCCTGATCTAGTAGGACCTAAACAGAAGAATTTACACATTAGCACCGCAGTCTGAAAAAAACAGAATGATAAGGTACAACTCATTGTAATCTAAAGTGGTGGTACATTCCAATTAGGTCTATATGAGAAGAATGTGTTGGGGAAGGAAGGGATGGTGAGGGTGCTACATAAATGGCTTAATCGAGAGAGATCCCACACAAGCATTCAAAAAGAAAACATGTAATACTAGACAAATAGAACAAGAAAATATCCCCTGTTATTGGTAATTGTAGAAAATATTACGTAAACTTGTAGCCAGGAATCCTAAATCAATATCTAATCTAGAGAAAATGCCACTGAATTGACATGGCTATCCTCAACAACAAAATAATTCTATATACTAAACATATGGCCCACGCAATACTATTAACAGGCAAGTAAATTAATGACCAACATTTTATTTAATACTTTAAGATATGCTGGAAAAGCTCTATCGCTCTATCTATCTTTCTATATACACACATATACAGTCTTCATGTTATATATTTGTCATACCTTTGAATGTATATTGCAAGAAAGGGTGTGTGCATTGTTGGCGCTATGTAAACAATTACATTATTACGGTATATACAGTATTATATATTATTATATCACCATACCAGTGTTTGGTTTGATCTTTCACTTTTGTATTACTATTAGAATGATTTAGTCACGATACTGATGAAGCCATTAAATGAGTATTTCCAAAATATTTTTGGACAGATCGAACTTTCGACTTGTGTTGTCTAGCCTAGATGCTAAGGGACCCTTCTTTTAAGTATCTCCATACTACATGAATATGACAGAATGATAGAGGGCGTCTTCTTACTATCTGAGAAAGGCGGGTATAGGCATTAACATTGCTCATGGTGGACATTTACTGGGGTCTGTGGTGGACAAATTCATGATGTTCTATGGACCTTCACAAACTATGCCACGCACTCTAGTGTCCTTTAACGGACACTTGGCCTATCCCTCGATATAGACATAGTAAGAACTCCCTGTCAGACTCGGGGCTTCTTCTGAGTGTATGACATGGAATGATAGACTCTCTTGGTTGTGTGACACATACAGAGTGAGTGCTTCTTCTAAATCTGAGACAGACAGCATTTTTGAGTTTGGAATGTACACAGTGAGTGTTTCCCATGAGTGTGCGATAGAATGAGTGCTACTCCTGAAGATGGGACATAAGTACTTCTGAGTTTGTAACCTACAGAATGAGTGCTTCTTCTCAGCATGTGAGAGGTAATTGAGTGAGCTCTTGACTTATTTGTGTAACAGCCACTGACTATAAAAGCCATACTCTTGTGTGTTGAAATGCCCTTGACCTTTTAATGCCTTGATTCCAAGGTGTACAAAATGTACCTATATTTTCAAGTATTTTTTTTTTTTAAAAAAGAGAAGGTTAAAAGAAGTTTATAGCCAAGATAATATTCTGACAACATTCCATGCATAGTTCCCTAGTTTATATTTCACTAATCCATGGGAATATTACACACCCAGGAGAAATATGTTGAAAATACATGTTAATTGATATTTGCCATGGGTTAAATGATATATAATAAGAGGCACCTCGGAGAAAATACATTTCAAAAAATGTTTCTGCATTTTGTCAAAACTATAAGACCACCTGATACTGACCCGCCACAATGTTATTTTAATAAAAAAAAAAAAAACCACGCAATTTCCCAAGTGTAATCTATACTTTTCACCAGTTTTAGAGCCATTTATAATAATAATTTATCTACATTGAATATGCAGGAAGTAGAAAATAATACATTTTAATAGACTTAAAAACTAACAAAAAGAGAATGGTGAAAAAATGTACCGCCCAATGAGTATGATCCATACATATTGTTGGGAAATGTATTACGTTGCCCTAAGGACTTTTTTTTTTTTTTTTGTCATTTCATCTTCATGTGCATGACTCCGCAGGTTATAGTATTTGGCGTTGTTAAGTTGATATCCAACACCCTTTGAACAAATACACAACTTTGTATCAGAAGATCATACAACAAGAAATGTGTTTATACATGAGATGTATCAGATTTTCTTTGTCTTCCAGGAATGAGCAGGGCGCAAAAAATATGAATTAAATTAAAGAGCCAGCCTGAAGGGATCAGCTACTAAATGCACATTATAGTCGAATGGTCCCTTCACTAAATGCACATTATTTAGTCCTCCCTGTGAATTTATTTAGTCCTCCTTCGCTGACCGCCCTTAGCTTCGAGGCTTCCAAGAGATGTGATTGACATCTCCCGCTGCCTTCACCCACATGATGTACTCACCTTTAGTTGGTTCCTGTGCTGGCTGTTAGACCTCCATGATTGACTGTGGAGCGCCCATTTATTTTTGTTTTCGCTAAAAAGTGAACAAAAAGGTTACTAACAACATTAACAAAACACATAAAATGTTGGAACTTTCCAATATGTTTGCATCACACTGAGCCTGTGTTGAGAAATAGAAATTGGACAGAGTTTGATAATATTAGTCATGCAATATTTTCTGCAATATATTATTTTTTAAACTATTTTTATGATGGAAAATTTTTAGAAACTAATAGTAAACTACTGTGAATAAATACACAGTGCTTTATAGTTTGTTGGATGTCGCATTCCATGTTTTTATATAGCATGTAACCTCATGTGCATTATATTTGTGTAACGCACGCATTAACTAAATATCTGAGCACGACTAACAAACATATTTGGAGCTATAAGGATACACAAAGCTTTACAATGACATCCACATTCAACTTTGCACAGGAAAGGAGTTAGAGACCACCCTGTATAAAATGCCCCATCTGGTCTCCGCAGTCCCAGCTACCATTGGCTGCTCAAAGCATCCAATTATAAGTGCGAAAGACATCCATCTTTTTTTTTTTTTTTTTTTTTTTTTTGTAAGTATTAACTGAATCTGCCAAAAGTACTTAATTTGGCAACGCATTTCACATCTCAATTGCTCCGACTGTAAAAAACAAAAACAAAAAAACCCCATTCTTGCTATTACTTTCTTAAGTGTAAAAGTCATGCAATCTAATCTGAATCTATCAAAAGCACTTAATTAGGCAGCACATTCCACATCTCAAGTGCTTATTATGATATTATATCCTCTTTAATTTATATATAATCCCGATAAATTATCATTATGCCACTATGTGGACAGGATTGACACTGCATATGCTGGCTGGGGGGTCTCTTTAAATTTACATCTCCCTGCACGTGATATATTTACTGGCAGTCAGCTTCAGCGCTGGGCTGGCTGTGCACATGCCCAGAAAGCGATCCCATTGATTCATCAGCCAATCAGGGACAAGTATCGTCGGACCACTGAGGGCAGCTTACTTTTCTTCCCTTTCTGAAGAATAAATATTAGAGTACTCACAGAATACATTGCTCCTTAGAGGGACTGTCGGTGACATTAAACTGTCCCTTTGAGTTTAAAAAGTACTATGAAATATCAAATAAAACCTTTATTGAATAAACACTGAAGACCACAGCATTATTTTTATGTAATCTCCCATTATACAGGACTATGATTTGTAGCTCAGCTTTGGCATTATACTCAAAACGTCCATCCTATCCCATGATCACTATCAAGACGCTTTGTGGATTCTACCTATTTTTATTTAAGACTCCACATGAGCCTTAGGCTCGAGCTCTTTACACATGTGCTGTCCCTCTATAAAGGTATTAACATAAATATATTCTGGAGACAACAATTTGAAATGGTTGAGGTTTCATTTACAGATGTAATTTTGTTTTTTGGAAGGTATGGAAATATATCATACAATTGCCCTTCATTAACAGAGTATGCTTTCAGTACAAATAGACTATATGAACAAAATTATTGGAACATTTCAATCAGACCCATTTTCACGGGTTTATAAAATCAAGCTCCACGCCATGCGGTTGGCATTTACAAAGATTTGTGAGAAAAATGAGTCGTGCTGAAGAGCTCCGTGAATTCAACAGTGATAGGGTGCCAGCTTTGCGGTTAGTCAATTCATGAAATGTCATCCCTGTTAGATATTCCACACTCAAGTGCAAGTGTTATTATTGGAAAGCGGAAGGGCTTAGGAACAGCAGCAACTCGGCCACGAAGACCGCGTAAAGTCACAGAGCGGGGTCACCCAGTGCAGAGGCACATGGAGCGTAGAAGTCACCAACGCTGATTCCATAGCTGAAGAATTCCAAACTTCCACTGGCATCAAATATCAGCTCAAAAAACGGTGCCGCGGGAGCTTCATGGAATGCCCAACGGCATTGGGCCAACTGTAAAGTTTGGTGGAGGAGGGATAAGGGTATGGGGTGTTTTTCAGTGGTTGGGTCCCTTACCTCCAGTGTAGGGAAGTTTTCATGCTTCAGCATAGCAAGACATTTTGGACAGTGTTATGCAACCAACTGTGCCGCTGGTCAAGGTCTTCCACACCAGCTTTATTTCCACACAAGCGGCGACGTTTAAACCCAATAGGGTCGCCACTCGTGTGGAAATAAAACTGGCGTGGAAGACCTTGACCGGCGACACAGAGCCCTGGTGTTGGTGTTTATTCTTTAGCTAAAATACTATTTAGATTTTTGTACAACTTTTTTTTTCACATTTAGATCACATATGGTATTGGGAAATGCCTCTGTTTCTGATTTGGGAACAATGTACAATGATTTGTAGGGTTAGAAGAACTTTTATACTCACTTTCTCCTCAAAATGAGTTGTTGCTCTAGTGGACATCCTTACATTTTTAATTCATGCAAGTTCTATACATTATGTTATATAATGAAGAACGACATTTACAGTTGTTGGATTGAGCAAACAGATTGCTTGTAAATGGAGTCACACTATATATGTTGTATTTTATATATTGCCATGTATGACAACTGTAATAAAAAGAGACTGCATCATATAAATGTATTTTTATTGTTTTTTATGTGTGTTATATGCCCAGGTATATATGCGAAATTTGCCATGGAAATGTAATATTAGCACAATGAGATATTCCGTAGCAGTCGTAAGAATATTTATAGAGTATACCCTCTGTTCAGTAGCTAATACCGCTTTAAGGTGTTGGAGTCTATGGATATATTTTTGTAGAATCTGCCCTTGTGGTATTGTATTCCTTAAATTCAGTACATGATTAAATGTGTGGGTTTTCGATTTTCTTGTGTGATACCATATCTTTATGTGCCTCTATAAATCAACAAAAATTCTACATATTACAGTAAAATTCCAGAGACCAAAAAAATCAATACAGAACAAAATATAAAATACAAATCACCTTGACAAACTGTGGGAAACATTGACCTTTACTCGTAAGACATAAAGAAGCCATATCAGGGACAATTACAAGCAGATGGCCTTTAAACATTTACAGCGCAGCCAACAAAAAAAATGACCATGTTTCTTGTCAGGAGACAAGGGGGGAGGGGGGTAATTGTAATTTTGGTGAGTTTATATACTCCACATACTGGGTAGCTTTTAACCTATGTAAAAATGATATGTGTCCTGGAAAACATGGGCTACGTGGTCAGCCTACTCATTGCGCACATAAAATATAACTAGTGTTCTCACGTTTCAATGGCCCTACCCAGAATCCTGTGTGGTTGTGGCAGAGCCATGAGATTTCTGAGGGAAAAACCAGCCGCCTGGCGTCTGTAGATGTGTGTTTAATAATACTTCTACTACACGTTTCAATGGAAATCAAAAAGGAAAAGGTTGGCATCATTCGGCCCAGGAGGCAACTCCAACCATGTGGCCAAGTAATCCACCGACAGAGGACATTTGGCAGGCAACATGTTTTAAACATGACAATGGAGTGAGGTCTGTTTCTGACAGGAAACCATGTTATGCGTTTTTCACAAGCAGTACGATTTATCAAAACGTGCGTGAAACACAATGGATAGTCCAGACCAGATGCATTATGTGAGGCCGTGCAGTGCACAGGGGCAGATATTAGGTAGCTCCTAGATCTTGTTACTACACACAGAATATACATCGATCAGCCACAACATTATGACCACTGACAGGTGAAGTGAATAACACTGATAATCTTGTTATCATGGCACCTGTGAGTGGGAGGAATATTTCGTCCTCAAACTTGATAGAAGCAGGAAAAATGGGCAAGCGCAAGGATCTGAGCGACTTTGAAAAGGGCCAAATTGTGATGGCTACACGACCAAGGAAGGTAAAGTGGTGAATTGGCAACAAGGTCATGAGCGGCCAATGCTCATCGATGCAATTTTGGGAGGGGGGTCCCATGTGGTCAAATCCAACAGACGAGCTACTGTAGCTCAAACTGCTGAAAAAGTTAATGCTGGTTCTGATAGGTGTCATAACACACAGTGCATCGCAGTTTGTTGCATTATGGGGCTACACAGCTGCAGACCAGTCAGGGTGCCCATGCTGACCCCTGTCCACTGCTGAAAGCTCCTACAATGGGTACGTGAGAATAAGAACTGGAGCACGGAGAAATGGAAGAAGGTGGCCTGGTCTTGATGAATTATGTTTTCTTGGATCGCTGGGTGCATGTGCGTCCATGGAGAACACATGGCACCAGGATGCATCCATGGATGCCGCACATCGCAACTTATAGGACTTAAAGGATCTGCTCCTAACACCACAGCACACCTTCAGAGGTCTAGTGGTGTCCGTACCTTAACGAGTCAGGGCTGTTTAAGCGGCAAAAGGGGGACCTAAACAATATTAGGCAGGTGGTCATAATGTTATGTCTGACTACACTCTGGGCTGAACAGATGCCAGGACTATGGTTGCCATGACTTGTTAAAATGTACGGCTGCACTCAACTATTTATACTGTAGCACATAAATGCAGATTTCTCAATCTTTGATAATGTTAATGAGGCTATTTATAAATAGCCTCAGTAAATCTGCACCCGCGCTATAATAATATGGAATTGACATGCTTTATGTGTTTGCCATGGATGTGATACCGTTTTTTTTTGGCAGTAGAAAAACAATAAATATTTACATACCACTTTTTATGATGTAATTGTGTGCTTTTTTTTGTTCAATGATTTACATAATTCTGGAACATTTTGTCACAAAACAATTTACAAATCAGCGCAGTAGTGATTTTGTGAAGTTTATAGCATATTTTTGCACCTGCCACATCTTGATAAATCAGCCTAATGTCTTTTTTGGATCCTCATTAGGGTAAAACAACGAGGGTGAGCCACCTCAACAAACGCTTGCTGGAAGACAGACATTTTTTGTTAAACCACTGTCCATCTAGGTGTCCGACTGAAGCATTGAAGATGTTCCCTCAAGACTGATGACCAACTTACTATGTGCGTCGTTTTGTGACACTGACAGATGTACAAACCTTTATCCTGTACTATACAACATACCAAAGTACCATTAGAACCATATGTTCAGAGTTGGCCCCTTTTCACAGTTGAAAGAATTCCAAAAGAATTTCACGCAAAATGTTTTTATAGCCTCGAAAATATTTCTGGAATCTAAATGGGAAACATAACAACTGGGCTGTAGTAAGATTGTCAACAAAATTAATCACCTATATATACTTGAGCAACACCACATTCTCAATTGTTTTTCTGTGACTATCCAGCAGATATGTAAACATATCCGTTCCAAAGTTTAAATATCTTTAGTTAAACACAGGTGGTTCAGTTCTCCCCGTACCCCACCCCGGCGCTTATCTCAAATCCTATTTCTTCATTATATGTTTTGATATTTGACATAACTGGGATTTTTCGGGCTGTTGCGTGAGTGTTTGGTTACGATACATGTTTGCTTTTATTCTTTGGCGTATACTTTTTTTTATACTTAATCACAATTCAATATTTGCTTTTGTTTTATGTACCATTGCATGCATGCAATTGACTATTTAAAAAGCTAGTTTGTAACACTAAAAAATGGAGGGAATTTTGCTCTTATGTGAGTCACACATACAGTCGTACCTTGTAAGGCTGGCATATCGGCCATTTTTGTCTGGACACAGCCTTTACTTGCTGCCAACCATCACCTGTAAAGTGTCAATTATTTATACCAGAAAAACACATCTTAAAGGGGAAATACATATGGCACAATACCAGCAGCTCTCCGATGGCCCTGTTTATTAAGAAATTAGTTCAAGGAGGAGTTGTTTCTTTTTTGAGGCACAGTTAAAAATCGCGTTAATGTAGGGATATCTTCTTCCCATTGGCTCCTTTAAGCAGGGACATATATAAAATCTATATTTTGGGACTGCATTAAAGTTAGTATTGTCCTATATCTACAGTTGTATGAATCTCTGAAAATATCAATGACAAATATACAGCTATTCTATTGTTGCAATCTATAGCTAGCATTCTCATACTGACACATTGCAGGTACTTTCTTCCAACCCCAAGAGAAACCATATAAGATATATCTAGTTTACATCTGTGACAGACAACACTGTTTATTTATAGTATCATTGATTTTTGCCCATTCATCCAGTAGAGCATTTGTGAGGTCAGGCACTGATGTTGGACGGGAAGGCCTGGCTCGCAATCTCCATTATTGGTTTATATGTTGTTTTTGCTCCAGATAGTAGAACACCCCAGAGTTGTCCCAATTATATATATATAATATATAATGCATTGATGTTGGACGAGAAGGTCAAGTTCTTCCACATCAAACATATTGAACCAAGTCTTCATGGATCTTGTTTTGTGCACTGAGGCACAGTCATGCTGGAATAGAAGGGGGCCCCAAACTGGACACATTGCATTGTCTTAAAGGTCTTTGTATAATGAAGCATTAACATTACCCTTTATTGGAACTAAGGGACCTAGTCAAAAAAAAAACAAAACCCAGACCATTATTCTTCCTCCACTAAGGTTTACAGTAGGCATTATGCATTCCGGTAGGTAGTGTTCTCCTGACATCTGCCAAACCCAGATTCCTGTTAGCATGGGATGTGGCTGTAACCTATAAACCCATTAATTAGGAGGGTCGTCCACATACTTTTGGTTATACTGTGTATGTAAAATGAAGTGCGTCCTGCTTGCAATCTAAAGGTGGTCTAGAGTCTTTGGCCGATGGTACACATGAGTGCTATCAAAGATTTAGAGAGCCAACATTATACTAGAATGGTAATAATGGCAAAATTAAGGCTGTGTATTACAGATCCAAATGTTATGTATCTTCCTGTAAATATGATGGGTTTCCAGCCTTCAAAGACTGGAGCTGATTTATATACAGAATTAAGACCAAATGCCACCTGATGTCTGTGTTCATTTTTCAATGATCCGCTGCGTGCCTTTGGACACCTAGGACAATATAATGAAAAATATTCCATCAGCAGTATCTGCTCCTAGATCAGCTCTTGGGAGATGGAAACTATTTTTTTAAATTAAATAGCAAATCATCTTTGGAGAATGAATCGATCAGGAGGATTGTGACAGTGTCATAACACACAGCAACAGATGCTCTGGTGCTGTAGATTACAAATAACGTTTCTGCATAATAGAGATGATTTATCGGGCTCTAGCAATTCTATCAGGATTCTATCAAGTCCCCTTGTGAAAGTCTGCAAGTGACCAAGAGAAAACCACATTTTTCCTAATGCAAAAATCCCCTTTGAGATAAAGTTGTTATAATTATGTGTTTATCATTTATATGCTTAAGGGACACTAGACCTACATGTGTGCTTCTGACAGACAAGTTTGTCTCCAATATATATAACGCTAATAGATTGACGGAACCATTGACCTATGTGTGGAGGTCACTAATGAGTGGATTGTTGACCTGTGTCACTGATCCATTGTGTATGCAGACATGTATGTATACTAGAGAGCTTGCGTCTTACATGATCATAGCTATGACATGAATTGTAGGGATATTATGCATAACCAGAACACTTATGAGTTCTAAAAGAGTGCAGCACATTGGTTCAATCTGGCAGGAGGGTTGTGTTTCTGGGTATCTATTGTGAAGTGATCATGTCCTTGCATGAGAGAGCAGTTTGTATCAAAGGCCTTCTGAAGACCTAACAACATTGAGGGATCCAAAACTACTTTAGGGCCAATTTCGTATGTGTCTTTTGTGTCACGTGTACGGTGCTTGCCCTGGTATTTGTATAGTGCTATCCTGGTCTAGTACATATATTTAAATCTAATTCCTTGCCAAAATGACTCATGGGGAAACTCAGATATGTTTGGTACACTAACTGGGAAGAACGCATTGAGCAATTTGGGTGTGGAAGAGCATCAGCTGCCAGTGGTACACGGAGAAAGCTCTGCTCTATGCGTAATACTGGCTTTGCCAACTCCACTAATTATCATGTATTATGATGTATTATATCGGCATACAGGTCACAAACGCTCAGCTCTGTATACAGTAAGGGTGCACCCCTTTATCTGTGAGTACCCTCTGCTGTAGACTAAAATAAGCATCGATCATAATCCTGTGATGCTAATATACAGAGTAAGGAACTCTCATGTTCAGAATATTACATATCATAAGAACTGCTCGCTGTGTGTAATTAATACAGAGTCGAGGAACCAGCATGTGTGTGACAATGAGCCCTCTTCCTGTGTTTGTATGACTCCGGAAGGCTGAGGTGAGTGTGTGACTCCAACACGCTTGTCAAGGTCCTGTTCTGCATGTTTATCAAACTGATAGCAGGGCTGATTTAGACTAAAGGGAGCCTAAGGCAAAACATTCGAAGTACCACCCATTCCGACTTAGGTAAAAATCAGCCTTCTGTGAATATAAATACAGCTCATTATCTCAATATCCCATTATCTGCTCCATTCCACTGCTTGTCAATCAATTCACTACAATCACATCTTCTATTGTACAAACCACAACCCTAATTCTGGAACCGAATACCATACACGTCAATGACAAGAACCTTTAATCTATACCTCCATAACCTTTGTGCCCATTTTTCATTCCCAGCTCAATATCCCAGCCTTTATCGCACATCTCTGTATCAAATCCTGCATATTTATGTATGATGTAATGTTGGTTCCTTCAATATTGCGACTCTGTCACTTTAATCGGCACATTCCCCATCACTGATACCAAAATGAGATTGATTCAGGACCGCTTTAGACTAGATACAATTTGTCAACAGGCAGGGTTAAAAGAAACGCAGCACGTTCGGTACAATAAGTGCTTAGTTTTTTTGAGAATTGTGTCTCATAAATGTGACAGAACGCTAAAAGGTAATGAATAAAGGAATATTTAGAATATTCAAAAAAATACAGGATATTATGAATTTACCTATTTATTTGGCACCACCGTGTTCCACTGGACTAGATCATCCCAACATCTTAACCTACAGAAACAAAATAACTTGCAGTTTAGAAGCAGCGTGTAACAGAAAATGCCAGGACCCCCTGAAAGGCTTACAGTGAGAGCGCCAAGCTCCTCTTACATACATACACACAGTCACATTCTAACACACACATAGTAACATGCTTATACACACAAAGTACCATACTTGCACACACACGCATACTAACATGTTTACTTAAACACAACCCCGCCCCCGCCTTCCTACCTTTGTTGTCCTTCTTGGTCCTCACATGCTGCTTACATCTGAGCTTTGGGAAATGACATCATAGACTCCACATGTGGGGAGTAGGGAAGCGCAGGTCTCTGGCCCAGCGGTATGCACGGCCCGGGGTGAGGAATGGTTTGACAGGGCTGCGCTGGTGTTGGGGGCTCCCCAGGACAGACCCCCACAATGTGGGAGCTCTGTTATGCCTGTGTCCAGAAGACGCTTTGCAGTTTGCCCAAAATTTTCTAAAAGCGTTCTATCAATTGTGCTATTGAAAAAGTAAGACTAGTACATATATCATATCATATGGATTTGTTTTGAGATTTAAGCATGGTTTGATTAGATGACTGAATGATTAGAAGCAGATTTTAATTTTCATTAAATGGATAAATGTTTATTAATGATGACTAAAGAATAAAGAGATGCAGCCATTTTTACTTATGAGCATTTACAAAAAAACACATATAGTAGAGATTCAAGTCTAAGTGCTAATTTTTCCATTTTGTCCAACATATTCAGTAAAAGGACTGTATAAAAAAGTGAAAGAACCCAGAAATGTCCAAATCAGGGTGTAAATGCTCGATAACGTTCCTGTAACTCTAAATGCCCAGTGGCTACATGTGAAGCTGCAAGCCCTACATGTGAAGCTGCAAGCCCAAGAAAGGTTTCCTAATTCTGTGGCGCCCCTTTTTGACATTGTCGTATAAAATGTTCTCTCGAAGGTCAAAATATCTGTAGCACCCCCCCCAGTTTGTCATGGTCATGATACCATCACTGTGAAGAAGCTGTTATGTTCTATACGTGCCACTAGCAATTAAGAAACTTAGATCGACCAAAACACAAAGCAGGTTTAGATGTTTCTCCATCCCCCCTGGAGAAGTGTCACGTAATACACGTACCGCAGCCTGAGAAATGCAAACTTAGCCTGAAACTGTGGGTTCTTCTTCCTCTAATCGTAACTCATGTTCACTGTGTAAGTCATGAATGAGTAAGCTCTAAGTCGTGTTTGAACCTGTAGTGTGTGCAACATTATTGAATGCTGGCATGCTTTTAGTAATGTCTGATGTGGGCTCTTTCTTGCCTGGTCCTGCAAACTATTTCAGGGAAAAGGAATAGAACAGTTAAAAAGATGATAGCAAAAAATACATTAAACTCAACCTGGTATATGATATATATGGCAAAATCAGAGGCATTCCGAGGTACATAGGCTATGAAGACTTGTCCCTGAAGAAGTGCCAAGCCACTAAGTTAAAAGTAAATGAGAGGATTTGCTAAACATGATCAGGAAATGTATGATATGATAACATCCAGCAGTATCACGAGGTTGTTGATCTGGACACAAACACAAGATAACAATTCTTGTTTTGATCACAAGCAATTTAATCAGTTCCAACTGTTTGGTTGAGCTGTCTGCGCTCCAGCTGGGATATCCACAAAATCCTGGCTGGTTGTGGCCCCTGAGGATTGGCGTTTGACCATGTTACAACGTATTTACCGTGCTATAACGTATTGAACATTGGAAGTCCTCCCCTGCTCCACAGATCACATACTGTAATGCCAGTGCTCAGAGCCGGCCTTAGGTGTTCTGGCGCCCTGTGCGGACTACTCCTCTGGCGCCCCCCCCATCCCAAAAAAGGAATAAAAACTTGTAACAAAACTCCCCTTTCTCACTATCTATCCCCCTGTATCACTATCTACCACCTCTGCCCCTTCCCCTTACTTACCTTGTTGAGTCCTGCAGTGGGAGCGGGAGGCGTCCGTCTTCCCGTGGTGCGCGCTTCACAGCTGAGCGCCGGAACAGCAATCACATTCCTATCATGCCCAGGCATATCCAGATTCCAGGATGTACTCGCAGACTTGGCATGATAGGAGTATGATTGCCCTATCTACCCCTTCTCACTCCCTTCTGCCCTATCTACCCCTTCTCCCTCCCTTCTCCCCTATCCACCCCTTCTCACTCCCTTCTCCCTATCTACCCCCTTTCCCCTGTCTCACTCCCTTCTCCCTATTTACCCCCTCCTAACTATCTACCCTCTCCCTCTTTGAAGTTCACTTACCTTTCAGGAGTCCTGCGGTTGGGGTGCAAGGCCTCTGCCTCCCAGCTCTGCCACTGTAT